>CACRXP010000209.1:549496-564141 GCA_902702965.1 Spirometra erinaceieuropaei
GGGGTCAAGGAGGTCTTCGAAGGTGACAGCTACATCAAATGGGAGGGACTGCAAAACGTACGAATAGCGGGTACGCTCGCTAGTAATGCGGCTTGTCGCAAAAAGAGCCTCGATCTGCCTGAACCAAACGCGAGGATTGCTCTGTGTAGACGGTGGCAGTTTATAAGAAAGGGTGTTAACGTCGAGTGAGTCTTTTTGGGAGTCGTTTCCCGCCATGGTGAATAAAAAAAGGTTCAGAATGCAGGAAAAAGCGGGGTCACCAATTTTGTAGTAAAAACGTTGACTTGAAAACTACAAACAGTAATATTCACAGGAAAAACTAACTCCAAATGGGAATTGTGTCTACCAACATAAAAAGGATGTACATATTCGAATAATCAGAAAAGAAATGTTCCAGACTCACGCAAATTAGAATCCTCTCAAGAAGCGAGATGGTATTCCGATGAGGAACCGGTTGACTATAGACAGTCAGTTTCGCGATGATATGGTGAAGTGGGCTTGTGAGGAGGGAGTATCCGTCAGCTCATACGAATTGCTAAGAATGTTGAGAGGTTACAAGAGAAGGCCAAGAAATAACGACATCAAGCACACTCGAAACCAGAACACACGTTGACCGCCGCAAAGTTGTTTACGTGTATTTCCGTTTAGTCAAACAAATGTACAGGAAAGTCAGATGTACAAAAAATGTAGTGAAACAAATCAAAAATGTACAAAAGCCTACAACCTTCGTCCTCTCCTACTCCGGTAGGTTTGACTTTGTCTTGACAGCAGGTCCGGTTTGGAGTAGGAAGAGCGAGTGTGGTAGATGCTACGCAAGTCTACTACCACAATAAACTAACTCACGCACAAGTCACTGTGCCCGTTTCACTTTGGCGTGGAGCACTCCGTGGATACCGACGGCAATTAGGTTGAACTGTCAGTTGGTAGCAACATCACAATTGGGAGTTAATCATGACCGAACTACACATTTTGTTACAGTAACGTTCTTATGATTTGCACTTTGCGAAAATAATCATAATAGTGGTTTAATGAACAAATATGTCTGTTCTCTGAAACTCGACGATTTGCTTTATCAGCCTAAGCTCATGAAATATTAACCAAGATTCATAAGTGCGCTTTTGACGAGAATGCGTTACTCGGTAACATTATAATACTGCATGCCATGCAGCATAACCCCAAGATTTTTCATTCACAATTTAGTGCAGGTGACAACTGTTAAGAGTGGGTGTCTCTTATTAGTAGAGTCCCACAAACATCAGTTCTAAGGTCGGTCTTTCTCATTAATAACTCACTTACCACACGAGGTAAAGTCCGATGTAACTCTCTGCGTATATGATGTTGCGATGTGAACATAAAAGATAAAATCAAGGTCCATATTATACAACTAACCAGCTCAGACAGGGGGCTACCGTTTGGGAGTGAGAGGTGATTGAGAGGCCAACGAACGTAGCGCCAGTTCATCACCATTAGCTATATCGGGCACCTTGAATATATCACGGCCCGGTAAATGTTGTGGCGTGTAGGGTTACCGACTGACAAGATAACTCGGATCTGGCAGTCAGCTTACTGCGTGTTTCGTTAGATTGGTCAACTCGTGAGCAGAATATGAAGATGTAATAGCTGTTTTTTAACGTGACTTCCATGGCAGCCCCTCTCAGTGGGGTCCGAACCCACGAGATTGCACGCACTAAGATGCGGATTGTCGCCGTGCTAACCACCTGCTTCCTTTTCCTTCCTACTTCTTTTCGGCCGTGCTATGCCACAGGTTATAGGTGGGGGGAGAGAAGAGTGTTGTAGATGCTTTACATGCAGCCGTTCCTGCACCCATCTTGTTGTGGGAGGGACGCCCGAACTCGCCGCCATTTACGTTCGAACTTTCACCGGGTAATAAATTCTACGTCGAGCACCTAGTTTACGTAAAAGCCAAACCTTCAAATAATTCATTCAGGCAAACTGCATATTGTTACACATGGCTTTTAACCTATGGCAAAATTAAGGTTAATGCACCCAGCTTCATCTCCGAATGCTTATCTGATTTCGCCTGTTATGAGAACATACATACCCAAAATCGAGGACCTAAACAAAACGCCAAACGGGAAAATTTGATATCGTTTGTTGATCCTCAATCAGTGTTTTAGCTAGCAGACTGAAAAGTCCTTCCCCTGGTAAATAGGTCTGTACAATTAATTCATTTTGGTTAAAGTTTCTCTCAGAGTACAAAAATAAAGTACGTGACCAGGAGTTTTAACAATTGGTCAAATTTACCTAGGATGGTATCTGAACAAACAGGGACAACTGTTAAATCACCGCTTGTGCTTACCTAATGCTTAAAATAACTCACAAACTGACCGTTAAAGCAAAGAAAACTGTCCCGCAATATTAGTCTGCACCACCTTCAAAAAGACGGTGATTTTGCTGCAAACAAAGGGTTTGGTGTTTCCAAAGTTGCGGCAGGTACTTTGGAAAAAAATAAAACACGATTTCCTGAATTCCGCACTAAGGACCTCCAAGTCTGTTGCGAAAGCAGCGTGGCACAAATGCCCTAGGCACTGCATTTCTTCAATTTTGGCAGGACAGCATAAACCGTAATCTTCGTTAAAACAAAGCTTATTCAGCCTTACATGCCTTTCACACCTTCCTTTATCGTTAATGTTATGCTGAAGAGCGGCATGTTTCTGTTTATCGAAGCTCACAAAACCGGCTAGATGTTCCGACTTTTCTGCGCTCACCTAGTGCTTGAAATAATTGGCATGCTGACCTCAAAGAAAGGAAAACGAGCTTGCGATATTAGCCTGTCGTACCTTAAAACAGGCAGTCATTTACTGAGATCAAATGGTTTGGTACTTCCAAAGTTGTCTCGTGTATTTGGGAAAAAGAGCAAACATATTTTATCGACATTCTTCATTGCGGCTCCCTAAGACTGTGGCGACAGCAGCCTAGCGCAAATGTCCCAGATGTCGAACTTCGCAACTTTCACAAGAAAGACATGCATGCCACTGCCGCATTTTTCGTTAAAGCAAAGCCCTGAGGCCTGGAATGCTTGGCGCCCCCAACATCAGCATCATTGTCTTGCTGAAGTCTGGCGTTCTTCTAAACAGTCTTTTAGGCATGCGCAAGAAACGTACATCTTCTAGGCGCAAATACATCACCTATTAGGATGCTGTTATCATAAGTCACCTTGACGTTTGCGTTCACGCACACATACATTCTGCGTCCGCAGATCGGCTGTCTCCTCAGCTGTCAAATAAGTCAAGATTTTTAAATTCTAAAGGTTAAAGGACTAAAGAACATGCACATGACATCCGGTTCATTTGAATATGTCCGATGAAATAACATGTTGCAGTAATGTCGAAATATCAGCTAAGGCGCTTCGGCCGATAACAAAACAACTTTCATGATTTTTCAAGTGTTAGTTATGCCTTTGTACATTGCGCGCATTTAACGTTAACCCACTTGGGCATGGTCTCCCAACGTGTTATCGGAAAATTCGTCAAACTATTATTAGAGTAAGCATGTAAGAGTTTGACAGTACAATTGTCAACTGATGCATAAACGAAAAAATGGTACATGCTTTAATGTAAATTAACCCAAGCCTACTTGGCAAAACCAGCAGACTGTGCAGTATTCACCTAAACATTTGTCTGTGTCTTACCTTGACGTATACCGTCCAGATAAGGGTAATTTATCCGACCTCTCCCGTTCCTATAGTATAGAGCACTAATAATAATTTAAATGATGCGTCCTAACCAAGCACTAGTTTAGCAAGCAGATATATCGGCAAGACGGTAATCTAAAACCCTATTGCCGCCACCAACTTGGAGGCGGAGTAAATGTTCCCATGTGTAAGCGCTAACATAAAACCTATCCCTTATAGTAACATAACCATAGAATGCAATCTTTATCCTAACCCTATACTCATGTCTAACACCACCACATATATAAAACTAAAGTAAACTCTATCTTAAATAGGTATTAAACCTTATTCGTTTTTAGGGTGTTTCGTGTTTTCACGCTCTACCAATTTTGATTTTGTAATTTTTGAAAATTTGAGTTCAGCTTAGCTTTAAATTATCTTAGATTAAGTCGCACCTTAGGAGTATATTATCGCGACTAATAATGCACCTTCATCGATTCTAAAAATCCTTAATGTGCCAGTCTGACCCCGTCCCCCTAAAGAAAGAGCTTATATGCCTACTTTATAAGAAGATGTCCACATCTGGCCATTTCACTCAATTTTCTGACATCTGAGGTTCACATAATCTTTTAAAATGTGTAGAATTATGCATGGTAATTATGGCTTGCGGTCTTCATTCACATCAATTCTCGCGTAATCCTAAAACTACCCAACAGGAAAGGAAAACCTGCAGACTTGACGCTGAGACAAGATAGGTAGCAGTTATGCTTTTCACAGCTGGTGACGCCGCGAAATGAACAGAAGTTGCTAGAGGGTCACATTTACGCAGTTTACGAAATAGCGTATAACAATCGGAATAAAATCAAAAAACCATGTCTCAATTTGGAATACGCTGACCGTTTTGCAAACCCTGATAAAAAAAATAACCATCGACTTAAAATAATCCTGGGGAAAACATTCAAGGTCAGTATTAGACTAAACTTCGAGCATTTTTTCATTACAGATCCGAATATTGGAAGATAAAGGCAGTGAACGGAGAACACCCCTCAACACAGGAAACACGCAGTATCTGTTTCTCTCATGCAGCAGTTACAGTATGGAGTGGTGTAGTTTGTCTCCCCGGCAGTGGGGATTATTGAGCTTGAATAGAATGGAATACTTTAAAGCGTCTCTGAAGAAGTAGTTATTTCGAAGGTAAAAGTAAACAAAAGATTGTTTTCTACACCCGGATGCCGGAGTTTTTATGACGAAAAAAACATTCTCAGGCCGGTGAACATAAGAAGTTCAGAAGTCTAAAGTATAACTATTTCACAACAGTTCCTCACTCAGAAGTTTTTTGCCAGTTCTTTGTGCTTTGTAGCTTAAGAGACAGCAAATTATATATGCAAAAACATCTGATTTAATAATTATCCACGTAAGGTGTTTGGCCGGTGTTGACTGGTTTGATTATTGACCGATTGCCTAGGTAAGGAATTTCACTGACAAAAGAATCTCGAGGGGGCACTAACCCGCTTGACACGGTCCCTTCTTAGTTGGCAGTCATGTTGTCTGAGATGCGTATTCCGTCCCATTTTGAATGGATTACCTACGTCCTCGTTCAGATCAAGCAATGTTACTTTAATGCCATTTCGTTCCTGCCTCTCTTGGTGGGTGCAGATGTTCAGGACGGTCAGGCAATGCTTGCATGTAAAGTGGCTGAGTTTACGAAAAACCTCTGCCGCAGATCGTTGCACGTCTTTAAGCACACCTATATCTTTTCGAAGCCACGACCCCTAGGTTTGGGAGCATACTTTAGATGCGACCGCATAAATGCTCCAAACACATCGCAAGAGGCATCAGCATTCCGGACTAGAAACGTTCTACGCTGTGCACATAATTGGAGCTGCCGGCGCTGCGAATTCATAACACTGCACTGTTGCGCTGAAATTAATTTTAAAGAATAATCAAAGGAGGTTTTGCAATATTTACGATTTTAATAAGTTTGTTTCTAGGATATACAGAATCCGATTTGCGATGTTTCGTCATCCGATAAACAGTATATGCATCAGCGCACGTTGCCGCACATTACAGCAAATATCTCTGTAAGCATCGTTAATATTTTTAAACTAAAACAGTTAAAATACGCATTGGTTGAAAATTAAAACTCTTTATTCCGAAAAGTTAAGGTATGTGCCCATGGACACGCTAGTTGCTTCTTAGTATTTTGGTAAGGGATCTGACCATCTCCAATCAGCCACTAATTTGCCGTTGAGTTATGGATATAAATGTTGACCATGACATTGATTTTCGGGACAAAGATCCACAAGTCTAGATTTATTTGTTTGAGAGACCAACCAATTCAGTGTGCATCCAACTGAATTCTTAGACCACTGTGAATGATGGACTTCATGAATTTTTGTCAAAATTGTGGAATGCGTTTTCAGTTAGAAAATATTACTTAGGTCGTGTTTAAGTATTTAGTATCCCGCAGTACATTTTCATGCAATTGTAGATCATTCAATGCACTTATTTTTGGGATTTCTGTAAAACTCACGCGGCAAAAAAGACCAATTAAGCAGAATGATTTTTGCTGATCATCTATTATTTTTATAAATTCCAACATATTTTCTCAAAACATGCAAAAACATATTAAGTCTTTCATTACATTTCTCTCCGAATAAAGAGTAACATTTCGTTTTTGAGATTTTTTAATACAATTTTTTAAGTGCCCGATGACTTTTGAATACATCCGAGCTTGGTCAAAAAGGAATAACGAATAGCTTCGACCCCTTGAATAAGCCGCGTAGTGCCAATATAAATCGCCCTGTGTATATGTTGAATACTAGTATTAGGAGAGGTGAACTTCAGATGATTGAATGTCGATCCATTCAGTAAAGGCGTCCATGTGAGAAGATCCTTTCGACGATAAGATAAGTATGGCAGTTTAATTTACATTAAAATTGGCTGTTTACGACATTCTGGTTTTATCAATAACAATTAATAGTTGTTTCCACTTGTTAATCTTATAAGTTATGTGTAGTGTCCATGTAAAAACTGGGAAGTTATTTTTTGTTGGACGGAACTATTAAATTATTGACAACCAGCCAGGCAGAGGTTCCAATCCTGTCGTATGATATCAAGCAGCGAAAATCAGGCAATGTAGAAGAGTGGTACGGTAGAGGACTGAGTCGGACCGATATCCCAAATAACGGAGAGGAAACGGTTCGTCCATCGAACTGTGTGAATAAAGTATGTTTATAACTCGGCACCACAACGCGATATGGTGGGAATTGGGCTGCACACTTGGCTGAGGATACCTTCTGTGAAACATGCCATCATCAAGAATCCATCAGTCAACTTAGAATATGCATACTATCATATTTCGAGAACTTATCTATTGATACGATATCTACACTAATTGTGCTGATACTGACACAATTTTGGCTTTGTCTGTCTCCTTTGTGACATGGGTGTCATATTCTAGAAAACCTTTTGATCTCGGTAAGTACTCTAACATTTCTGTGGTTTCAGCGACAGATGTGATTTGTGCATGCCCTTTTCTGATGATAGTGTGAGGGTTTTGCGTCGATGAAATAAATAATGAAATTTCAGTTACCATTAAACATTTATAAATTTTTTGTATATGAGTCAAAGTCATCGCCACCCGAGGGGCTGCAATTAGGTGGACTAAATTCGCGTTCGTTTGCGCATATTTCTCCACAATAACATATCGCGAGTGTTTTGTAAATGTTTATCTTAATGTACGGCATAGCTTAAGGATGTTTTACCTTTGCTCTTGAATTACTAAGTGCGTTACTATTCTCCTGTGTGCTTTTATGCCAACGTTTATTTCGGTGTTTGGGTGCTGAGGTAAACCTGATTGAGACCGCAGGTCGTTCAACACAACTGAGACATTTTGGTGCAAATCACCAATCATGTGGGACGTTTACTGACTTTTTACCTTGAAGTCGGTATGTAGAAAGCACCGATGCCCATATTAATAACTGCTCTAATTTACAGAAAATGAGCCCAAAGTGTGATATTGAGGCTAAAAGAAAACAGGATGTGGGTTCTCTCGTCTGATGTCTTAATGGTAAATTGCTTCAACAGACAGTTTTACAAATAGGCAAAGTAAAGCTGCAAGCTTTTGCTTGAGCCAGACTTGAAAAATCCACTTCAGAGGAAACGAGTGCATATTTCCTCCTTCTTCTATATACCCGGACATTAGACATTCAATCTATGTCGCCTTAACCCCTGAGATTTGTGCGTATGGATACTTGTCCTATTTTTATCCACATTCTACAAGAACAGCATTTACCGACACCGGGAACATATTCTGACAAGCACCAATTAGGGCATGGATTGATCTTGTAGAAGACATCCGGCAGAACAATTGCGAATTCAAAGAAAACGGAAATGTTCTGCATACTGATTGAAATTAGTAGGATATGCACATGGTGAATAAGAGTAGATTAAGTTCGGAAGGTGAAGATGCGATCACTGGAACAAGAAATTTATTTGCCTGACGTTTCGGATTCTCACTCGAATCCATCATCAGGGACATTTGCAGATAAAGGTAATGGTGGCACTAGGAGTGCAGTATTTATAGCACGTGGCTGCCGTGGGACCGTATGCGCACTGCAATTAACAGTTCTCGCAATCACCGCTGAGGTCGTAATTGATGCGGTGGTGGCTTGCCGGTCCGAATCCGAGTGGTTAATTGCCGCGATTTCGTCATCCGTGCTGGATGCTGGTGTGACGATTGCTCGGCAAACTGGCTCACTGTCACCGTGATGATTGCTCGCCCGCGCACTCCCCACGTGACTGATTCTCCTGCCCAGGGAAAATCGCCGCACGGAATAGGGTACCGGGAGGTCATTGTGCTTGTTGATGGATTGCGGGCCTGAGAACGATGACTCGAGCAGCTCGCGGCTCACGCGGTTGACACCCCTTGCGAGGATTTCAGCCTCTTGAAATTTGAAAATATGGCCGGGTCCCGTCGAGTATGCCGCCACCTGAGAATTAGCGCCCCCCGCCTCACTGCTGCTGCGTGCTCGGCAATTCGCGTACGGAGTAGTCTTCCAGTTTCTCCAAAATAATTGCTTTGTCCGCAACTACACCAAATCCGGTAAACGACTCCAGGCGTTTGCTGCCGTGGCAGCGGGTCTTTTGGCCTCATGACTTGGCGCCTAATGGTTGCTTCGGCCTGTGTGCACCCCAACTCCAAGTGGAGTGAGAAGACGACTGATGGCTTCCGAGACGTTCTTAACGTATGGAAGAGCCCGCCAAAATTTGGGGCCGGTTGGATTTGGTCTCTGGTGTCCTTTTCGTATGTACTTGTTAACAAAGTTGAGCGGGTAACCATTGGCTCTCATTACCCATCGAAGATATTGTAATTCAGCAACCTTGTCTTCTATTTCACTGCAGTGCGTCTCAACGCGCCGGTATAGCGTCCTTACGCAACCGCGTTTGTAACTGATGGGGTGGTTGCTATTGAAGTTCAGTATTTGCGTCGTATTTGTCGCATTCGTGAACACTTAGATTTTTAAGGCCACCACAATCTTTGCGGCAGACGAGGACATCCAGGAAGGCCAGCTGATTGCTTTCCTCCTCCTCCTCCATCGTAAATTGAATGTCCGGGAAGACGGCGTTGAGTTGTTCTTTGAACATCATCACCTGATCCCGTTCGATGACGACGAAGGTGCTATCCACATACCGAGCCCAGAATTTCGGTCTGTGGTTTCAGAAAACCAGCGACTCCAGCAGTTGTAGGACCGCCTCGGCTATGAGTCCCGAAATCGGCGAACCCATTGGCGTTTTCTTCACCTGCTCGTAGATTGTTCCGTCGAATGTAAAGTACGTCTTGAGACAGAACTTCAGGAGCTGGATGATTTGGGCGTGTCCGAGGCGATTCTCCGTTTCGTCGTGCTTCTCTCGTAGGAGTAGTTCGATTGTCTCGACTGCCAGGTCCTGCGAAAGAGAAATAAAAATGGACGTGACATCAAAGGAAACCATGAAATCGCTTGGCAGGAGACTTACTCCTTTAAGTTTCTCCAAGAATTGCGTTGACGAGCTGACTGTGGTGTTCGAATCGGAGGTCAGAAACTTGAGACGTTGGAACAGCCACTTTGCCAGTCCGTAGGTTGGAGTGCCCCTTAGTGATACGATAGGCCGGAGATGAGCGCCCTCTTTGTGCACTTTTGGGAGACCGTAGAATCGGGCCAGGACCGTTTCTTGTGCTCTCGCCATGCGTCGGTCGATTGGCGATATTGCACCTGAGTTCTCCATTGCCAACAGCGTCGCGTTAATCTCGCGTGTCAGCGTTTTCATGGGGTTGGATTCGCATGGGACATAGGACTGACGATCCTCCAACAAGCTTTTGGCTTTTTGATTGTAGTCTGTCCTGTCCAGTACGACCGTTGAACGCCCCTTGTCCGCAGGCACGATAATGAGGTCGTTGTTGGCCCTGTGTTCCTTCAGTGCATCGTGCTCGACCTTGAAAAGCACGTCGCGCGGCCTATGAGCCATGAGGAGGGAGGACACTTGGTGTCGAGTGAGGTTTTTTGTTTCGTCTGTCGCTCCCGTCTGGCTGAGGATTGATTCCACTGCTGCGATCATGTTGGCAGGTTTGGCATCGGTTGTGTTGAATGAGGCCTCATGCCGTAAAACCTGCATTTGTTCTTCCTTCAGCTCTTTCGACGACAGGTTGTGCACCAGTTTGTCGTTCTTGGATGACATTGGAGCAGGCAGTTTAGGAAATTTGCTCTCTAGGGCTGCTTCGTGCGTTGCTTTATGTTCGCGGGTTCGTTCGGCCAGCCTCTGCTGAAGCAGTTTTATGCCGTCCTCGCCCATGAACTCGCAGCACCTTGCTTTCTCTTGGTCAATCCTCTGACGGTATTTGCGAATCCGTGAGTGACAGTCTTGAAGGAGCACTCGGATCATTCGTCGGCCGTGCTGAAGTACTGCGCGTCTCGCCAGCTCTGTGTTGACCGGAGGTTTGTATGAAACGCACTTCGGCAGCACATTGTTGTCGAGACACCTGTGCAGAAATCGAATCTGCGCATATGTTGACGACTCTCGAAGGGCAAAGGTTTCCCACCGTCGAGCCGATCGGAGCGTTTCGAGCCCAAAAAGATTGCTGATAAAAGCGAACAGGCGGTCCGAGTAATCGTCACACCATCATCCAGCACGGATGTTGAAATCGCGGCCATTAACGACTCGGAGTCGAACCGACAAGCCACCACCACATCAATTACGACCCCAGCGGTGATTGCGAGAACTGTTAATTGCAGTGCGCATACGGTCCCACGGCAGCCACGTGCTATAAATACTGCACTCCTAGTGCCACCATCATCTTTATCTGCGAATGTCTCTGATGATGAATTCGAGTGAGAATCCGAAACGTCAGGCAAATAAATTTCTTGTTCCAGTGATCGCATCTTCATCTTCTGAACTGCTACCTGGAAATCGCCTGTTTGCTTCTATCGGTAGATTAAGTTTTGTGCCTGCCGATTTTTTATTTCCATCGAATGGAATACGTTAATCGAAGTTTCGAGAACTTACTTACCTGCCAGAGTACGGTTCTAAAATTTTACACTTTAGTGGATAAAATAGCCTGGTAAGTCGTCCCCCATCCTTAGTGACTGATTGAGACGACGCTTCTCACAATACGTACGTTTCCCTGATCTACTTCGTGCATGTGTGAACTATTGCAGACATGGTTTCATCTTTTTCAAATGCATCTCCAAGTGACCCACTTGTGTCGCTTGTCATCTAGCGATTTGTGGCGCCAAACCGCAGAAACCTAGGGCTGACGTCGGTAAACCTGACACTGCTTTTTTGAATGCCTGGCAAACAAATATAGGTCAGGTCTATGGCGGGATCATAGTTCATAGGGATTCTTCCCAAACTTTATCTGAGAGGTCATGCGAATTTTAAACAAAATTACTGCTACAAACTAACAATTATCCCTACAGGAAAAGTGGGCATTTCACACAAAGTCTAAATAAAAGTTGGCGGGTTGCTGATGTTTCCAGGCAGATGTAGCATGGATGTAAATGACGACACAAATGGTCGGAGGATTTTCGCAGACAAACAGCATAGTCATCATACAAATGCCACAAATGCATGTGCCTCTTAAAAGTGGTTCTATGAATCACGGTTGAAATATTGAAATGCTTGCTGTGCAAACAGGTTTCCATCTCCATTTGTAAGCATTAAGCAGTAACCCACATCAAGAAGGGAAGCATTGCTCATGATGACAGGCTGTTAGTGGCAGGTAATCATGCCTACATTTAGCATGGCGTGGATAATGGACGGCAAATTGCTGCCAATCCACATGACGCACCTGACGGTCGGCGATTGGTCGCGACAGACCCCTTCAAGACTCTTGCTTAGTAAGCTGGGTGGGGGTAAGCAATGCAAATGTCATTCTAAATTCACGAATGGAACGCAGATCAAGGTAGGTTAACTAGTCGGGAGCTCGGTGACTGTGCACCAAGCCACTGTAGATGCTACTTCTGATCCACCTACCGCATGTTCCTGGCTTCTGGGTAGTGTGTTGTCGTACACTTGATGACCGGTGGCATCAGCAGTAACGGTTTTGCGATTGAAGACACCAACGGTCGTGCTACTTTTGTTTACGGCCAAATGTGCAAAAGCTAAAGGGTCGACGGATGTGTATACCCTGTCCCAATGACGTTCAAAATAGCAGTCTCAGGTCCGTTAGTTGTCTGATGTTATCCTTTATGCTATCCTTTGGGATTGAGCTCGAAAAAGAAAACCACAATTTCAAATCCGAACAAGGCGTAGCTAATGCATATAAGCTGCAGTCAATGCAGTCGACGTTGGTCGCAGTCATTTAGGATTGCTTTTTTAAGAATGATATTTCTTCCCAGATATTGGCTTTGTTTGTTTCTGCCTAAATCATTCAGCAGAATTAAACATTTTTTACGATGACTTATTCTTTGCGGCCAAATTTGTGTAAACGTCATACTGACTGTCAAATAAAAAAGCCTGCGTCTGCCGCCTAGCGCATGTATAATGGGGCGGTCCTTTTTGTAACAAAATGCAATGATTCCATCAACCCAGCCTTTGCGCTCGAAATTCTAAAATCTATGAGAGGATAGGTCTATGCCCTTCTATAATACCTAGGTCTTCCATAGGTATTTTGACCCCCTAGAAACACTGGTATCGGTGATATCTACGCCTATGTTCGTTTGCCCCTAGTTTACTTGTGTGACTGAAGAACAGCAGTTTATGATAACGGGCAACCATTTAAAGAAAACCAAGTTATGCCATTCATTTTTTTCTAGGAAGCATTGTCTGCTGGGTAGCTTCTAAGTACTTAGGAAGAGGAAGCCCAAAATATTGGTCAAAATAAGAAGGACCTATAGATGCTGAGCAACAGTGGCTTATGTTCGTGCGTTAAGCAATTTTTACCTTAATATTTAGTGACGTGTAGAAGGACTTAATTGACATAGGCCCACTCATACTCATATAAGATCAAGGCTCTCGCAAATTACTCTCCTGTGAATCTGATTATTCTGGCTCGTCACAAGCTGTAAGTGACTGTGTTGATTCGACGTAGGTACTGCTAAAGGCTTTAAGGCGTCTGGCAACTCGTATGTTTGTCCTGACTAATTTTTTCCCAATTTTCTAATCTTGCAAACGAGGTTCAACTATTAAAATGTGCCTCAAACTGACTCATATGTGTCATTTTGCGATTAGTAGCACAAAACCGTGACAACCTCAGGACTGACATTGGCAAACAGATATGCGCCAGGTCTCTGACGAAATCTTAGTCAATGCTTGTCTATAAACACTACTTGCATGTACGGCAGCATGCCTGCACGTACGGTAGATAGCCTACCTCATAAACTGTCAAGGTCAGTGTTGAGGCTGGCGGTCCGACTTCTTGTTGGTGTAATTAGTTCGTTTTAGCATTGCTTGGGATCCCATAGAACCATCTCCACAAGAATAATGCATCATTTGTATAGTTTTGAGAGAAAACAGAAGAGATATTAGGAAAAATTGGATGTCAGAAGATTAAGCGATCGCTGGAACTCGCATCTTTTCTTGTATCGGCAAAATTTGAGGTTTCTACATATCTACAAACCTGCCTATGCTAAAAGTAATATCTATTGAATTATTCAATTTAGGTGTGTTGCGTTATAAAGGGACACTTTTGCAACGGAATTTGTGATTTTGAGTTCAAGACAATAGGGTCAATTCAGATATGTGAAAACGTATTTTTTCATGAAACAAAAAGCCATCGGCTCTTTTAAAATTTAATGTAGCATACGTATAACTTCTTAAATCGTTAAGCAGTGCAATGAGCTTCAGTTTCAGTTTCAGTTTATTAAGGGAAGTAAAGGCGAGCGCCTTTGAACTCCCTATTGGTTACAAGTCGTCGGAGAAAAACATTGCTAGTGGGAAGGAGAAAAAAATGGTTTTGTACATAATCGCTGACAGCTATTCAAAAAGAGTAACCAATAACGGTTACTAACAAGTTACAAGTAGTACAAACAAGTTTAAGTTGGTGCCGGTTATGAGTGGATGTGAGGCTGGTAACTCGGAGGCTTGATGCGCGTCAAGTCTAAACTTAAAGGAATTCACACAGGAGGAGGTTGCAACATCGGTGGGCAGGACATTCCACGCTGCAACCACTCTATGACTGAAAAAGAACTTCCGTCCATTGATTCTTGCCTTTCCGGCGCGTAGTTTTAGGGGATGACCGCGCAAATTGGGCGTGTTAGCTTGTGTGAAATAATCAGTGGGATCTAAACACCAGTCTAGGCCGTTGATAATGCAAAATGCAAGTATAAGGTCACCACATAATTGCCTGTAGGAAAGTGGAAACAGGTTGAGAGTTGACAGTCGAGATTCGTAAGACAGCGCTCCCAGACCTTGTGTCATTTTGGTCGCCCGTCTCTGGACCTTCTCCAAAACGATAGAGTCCTTGACAGTCCAAGGTCTCCACGCCTGTATGGCGTATTCTAGATGAGGCCTCACGTAGGTGCCAAATATTTTT
>CACRXP010000209.1:574055-601778 GCA_902702965.1 Spirometra erinaceieuropaei
AGAGTATTTTAGACAAGAAGTGGATGTCCATGTCTGTACAAACGCATGCAAACCACAATCATCCAACTATGGTAGTAAATTTGTCATCGAGAGCTCTTACGATAACCGAAGAAGATGTGCTTTCCAAGGGCATGAAATACAAGTGAGAAATTTAGTTTGTCCCACTGGACTATTTAGCGCGACAGAACAGACAATTGGGCTATGAGAGAGATGGTCACAAATTCATGGTGGGTCTCTGCGCGAGGGCGGAGGGGGGGAGATGCGGAACAATTGCGGATGCCTGTGCTGGAGGGGGAGGGTTGATGGTGGATCAATTAGACTCCGGTTGGCTGCATTAGCGGCCGTTGATGTGGCATTAGGGCAGGGGGAATTAAGTACTGAGCGTAGGTCTTCGTAATGAGCGTCCAGGTCAACATGGCGGTTGGTACTACGAGCATTGGAGTACCAAGCCTCGACAAATTCTCTCGCCAGTTTTGTGTTAGCCATGGCGACGACCTCAGTGCCATCCCAATGGAATGGGTGGTCGCACTCGAGTGCGTGGGCAAATACGAGAGACAGGTGGTCTCGCCGACGGACAGCCAGTTTGCGTTCATTAATATGGGCGCCCAGGCTTCGGCCTGTATGACCAACATACACACAAGAGCAATGTGAGCACGGAATGCGATAAATTACGTTTGTTTGTTGCTCTTTTGTGAGGGGGTCCTTGATTCGAGATAGTGCTACGCGTAATGAGGATGCTGGTTTGTGGGCGATGCGAATACCAGAGCGATTTAACTGCCGGGCGATTACTTCGGACGCTCCTTGCATATAAGGCAGGGAGAAGAATTGTCGAGACACAATTTCCCCGTTGAGGGTGGGAGCTTGCTGTTGTGCCTGGTGTCAGAGACAGTTCTTTATGAAACTTGTCGGATATCCGTTAGATCGAATCAACCGATACACGTAGACAAGCTCTCTCTTAAGGAGATCGTCGCTGTTGCAATAACGATAGGCCAGGTGGAACAGAGTTCGAACGCAGCTTCTTTTGTGAGCCGCTGGGTGGTTACTTCCATAATTGAGGATAATTTCGGAATTACATCCTTTCCTATGGACGCTCGTCGCGAGACTACCGTCGCTGAGCCTTTGTATTCTCACGTCAAGAAACGGCAGGCTGTCCTCTATTGCCTCTTTACGAGAAAACTGTATGGCTGGGAAGACATAATTCAGCCTCTGATGCAGCCGTAAAATTTCGCAGTTCTTTATTACGACAAAGGTTTTGTCTACATAGCAGAGCCACAATTTGGGGCTGAGATCTTGGAAAAGATCTTTTTCTAGTCGCTGCAATACTAGTTCTGCAAGCAGTCCTGATATTGGCGAGCCCATTGGGGTTCGGTTTACATGTTGGTAGAAACTATTGTCGAAATAACAGTAGTTCCTAAGGCAGAGTTGCAGCAGTTCTATAATATACTGAATCGGAATTTCAATAGGATTCTCCTGTAAGCGTTGAGCTACGCATTCGATTGCCAGATCGTGTATATATGTTGTGGTAGGGGCGCTCACCGATCATTCATACGGAACTCACTCGTTCCGTTGTTCCTTAAGGTCTCTCTCTCGAGCCCAACCAGCAGCCGCAAAGCGGCGCATGATACATAGGCAGAATGGCATTACCGAACAAGACAGGTGAGACTGGAATGGCCATTTCTGGCTTATTAGCCGTCGTCAGCCAGCCATACCCAAGCCCGAAGTGTGGAACACCCGAGCCTCGAACTCGCGACCTGTTGGTTTAGAAGTCCACGCCTCTACCCACCGGGCCACGAGACCGTTGCCCTGTCGGTTTTCGGAGGATGAGGCCATGAGTCCCAGAAACCCGCCGGACAACCATTGTCAAAAGGGTGCAACCGCGTAACACATGTAAATCCAACGTATTCGTATTTACTAAAATTGTTTTAGGAAGTTAGCCGTGTGGCATCAAGCAAATGGAGCTGCAGTCGTAGACACTCTGGTATTGTTTGTGGGCGTGTCGTCACGCGCTCTGATATGGACTGTTGTACGTTAATGTGGAAATATCCTCTGTCGAGATAAATATAGTCCATACGTTTACTGCGGGTTGCAATGCACACTTCTTCGTATAGGTTCAATTACATATCTTCGAACTACATCTAATGTCAACTGGTGTATGGCAGTTGTATTCATGTGTCTGTTTTCCTATTATGTATGCTGTCGCCAAATTGTTAAGGAAAGTAATTTAAGCGCATTGAAACTTTTATATTACACGGTGAATATCAACCTGTAATTCGTCCGGTAACACGCAACGATTTTTTAAAATCCAATGTTCGAAAATGGCATTGACCCTCATGCTGGCTGTCAATTTAGCATTTTGTGTTTAGATTTGTATGCTCGTCAGCTGCGAAGAGAAATATTTGTCTCATTGCCAAAAAGTTTTTTTTTATAAACAACATAAGTGTTTATGCTCTTCCTTCGTACCATCCAAATAATTTGACGCCCCGTTCATTCAGTCACTACTTCAACTGGCTTTATCTATAACAAAGGGTTACGCGCAAGGTTTATATCAACCCAAAATGTGATGAGCTTGGCTTTTCGGGCTGGCAAACTCGGAAACAGGCCTCGTATCTTAAAATGTTTTAGATAATGTCTGCAGCAGAATACGTTAACATGAAAATTATGCTTTTAAATTCCTTGTATGGATCTAACCGAAAGTACGAAAAGAAAGCCGCCACTTTGCATCCTTCTGAAACATAAATGTGTATGATCGGCTTATCGCCACATACACCCATGGGATTTGAACATAAAAATCGCCCTTCGGAATGTGTAAATGTATTCTTTCAAAATTCCGCGGAAGTGCATGGAGCATACGAAGGACATTAACGCCAGTCATTTAATCCTCGACGATTAGCTCAAGTGCAACGTAACCGAAGTCGTAGTTATAGGCAAACATAATCGGCGCCAAAACCATACCAGTGTTGATTACTGACCGTAACCAGTGATCCTGTGGATGCTGAAAATTGAAAGAAAACGTATAATTGGGTGGGGATCACGACAAACACATTATAGTGGTTGTTCAGCCGGTAGTCAGACATACTTACCCATATGAGAGAAAGTTAGTGAACAATTGTTAAAATGTGCACTATTTTGCAGGCATGAAATGATTTCAGTGCTATAAACTAAGTATTAGCTATTAATATGCTCGAGAAACGCTACTAAACAGAAGGGAGAAATTGGGTAAAGAGGTGTATTCTGCATCGTTTGAAAACATTAGGGCAATCCGCGGGAATGTCACGTTGCGCAGGATTCTGAATTTGGTTGGTGAATTCGACGAATAATTAAGACATCCAAATATGCGTCCTCATTTGGCGAAAGCGAGACAGTATTTCATGTTTTCAAATTCGCCATAGGGGTCAGGTATTTCAATTGCAGGCAGCTTGCTTAGCAAATAATCAAATGTGTTCGTACATTCATTGGTAAACGGGATTCTGCCGCAATCTGTAAGCCGCCGCATTTGTAGGTACTTTACCAATATAGGTTTCAGGAAGAGACAGGCGAGATGATTTCAGCGCAAACAAATAGAAGGATGGATCTTCACTTAATAGATTAGATATTCGGCTTCAGGTATGTGGTAAAATATTGAAGAAACTACAAAACGAAGATGCGGTCATCAGAACAAGAAATGTAGCGGCCGGACTTTCCGGATTCTCGCTCAAACCCATCATCAGAAACAGTCGCAGATGTCGCGACCGTCAAAATTGCCTCAGAATGAGAGTCCGAAAGGCAGGTAAATTCCACCACTGCCATAACGTAATGAAAGGTGTTAATAAAATGATGTTGAGTTTTCAAAAAGGGCAATTCTGTTTTTACGAAACAGTAATACACCGGCAGGTCCAACCAGATAGCGGAAGGTAAATAAAACAAAATCATGCGTCTTCCATATTACGCAGACGGCGAATGGACACTAGCACTTACTTCAGGGGCTACCGAAAATTCACAACTCCGACGTACCATTGCGACCGATAGTATCACTAGTCGGCGCACCGAATTACAAGATTTCTAAATGGCTATTCCATAAACTCCATCTCTTAACAAAGTACTGTAAGACTTCACTCGAGTATTCTGTTGAATTCCTATACAGGATTTGAGGACTCACTATTGACACAGATGAGATAATGGTGTCGTTTGATGTCGTCTCTCTATTTACGTCTATACCACTCGATTAAGCAAGGCAGTGCACAGACGAACTCTTACAATCCTTCGACATCGATGTTCCTGCATCTACTTTGCTTGAACTCTTGGACCTATGTCTGGAAACGAACTTTTCGTTTGCACATGAATATTATCGACAGCTGAATGTAGCTCCTATGGGGTCACCTATTTATGGCTTACTGGCTGAGGTCAAAATGCAAAAATTAGATGCTATGGCCTTACCATTCATCAATCCCAAGAGAGATCGGGTAGAAACGCTGCACAACGCTATCAAATCAGCACTACCGAGAATTACCTTTACCCTTGAAATGGAAGTTAACAGCAAACTCACATTTTTGATGTCTCCCTACAGCGAAAACTGACGGGAAATTCTAGACATCAGTATATCGCAAAGATACTTACGCGGAAGTCATCCTACATTACGAGAGCAACCACTCTATGGCTCAAAGGCGTAGTGCTGTTAACACCCTACTTAATCGAGCAAAGACACTGTTCTGAGAACGAGTGGAACAAAGAAGATTTTAATTATCTGTTCAATCTATTTTCCTAAAGCTTCTACCCTAGAGATTTTGTACGCCGATGCATGAAACAAAAGGAATCAAAAGAAAGGGAGAAGAAACTATATTGTTCCGATCAGACATCAAAACCAAACCATCGGCGAACGCCTCCTCACATACAAAATGTGTCTGAAGTCGCTAAAGGACGCACGAGGAAGCACCAAAGACAAGTGGTCCACAAACGGACTGCTATGCTGCACAATCAGCTTGCACACCCTAAGGATAGGGTTGGCTATTCGGTTAAAAATAAGTAATATATAAAATTTCATGTGACTTTTGTAATGCAGTACATTGTGGTCAAACCGGAAAATCCTCCTCTACACGCCCACATGAACAACAATTGACAGTAAACAGGCGGGATCACTTATCCCAAGTCGCCATGCATACTCTTAAATGAGGGCACAAATTGGCTTGAGATAAAACACGCATTGTCCGTTCCTTCCCACACACGAAATGTCGCGAATCCCTAGAGGCCATTCACTCTGAGGATTCATGCATCTATCGGGGCAACGATATTCACACCATGCACACAAGTCTCAAAGAAAAATTGAAAATTTAATAGCCAATCAAGACGTGGCGTAAGCTTACGGCATTAATCCATCCTCGACCCTGACAAAGCAATATCGATTTTTTGAGCATGTTTAAATTTTAACTGTTTTTACACACTTGCTCCACGTCTGACGACGAGCTGGGGCAGCAGACTCGAACATTTCAAAAAAAATTCGCCCATTTTCCACACGGACTCCTTTTTCTTCGAATTATGTTTCTTGGGATGTTTATCTTCCAGTACATATATATGCATATGTATGTATATACATATTGTATTCTTTGCGGTAGAAAGGTATGGATACGTAAAAGCACGCAAATTATCTAAAATATATTTCAGGCCGCTACGTTAGGGAGAAAATTTACCTGACTTCACTTATGAAAAAACCCCTCCACAGGCAGCGACTAATCTTCTAGCATGAAATCGCCGATGGCACCGACAACTGTTGATGTAATTTAGGGCACCATTTGACCTGATGCATTAAGCATGTCACTCATGCAGTCGTCTCACAGACTAAGGTCACTATTCTGTCCTCTGGAGGCATGAGGTTTTGTCAGTCAGACATGGTAAATCCCTCACTCACTGAGAGGCCTGCTAGCCTGAGTAAATACTCATGACTTTCAGGACTAAACTGCATCACACTCCACACGTTGCAGTGCCTGCTGTCGGCGAGTTCACACCTTTACGACAGACTAGGCTAATCGAACTTTATGTCTTCTTTGTACTAAGTACCCCAAATGTAGTTATTACGCATTCAAAACCGCGCATTTCATGTCTCCAGATGCGCCAAATTATTGGTAGCCGCGAACATGTAGAAGTGAGTTTTATGTCGACGAGCCTATTTAATGGCACACTCCCACATATTGTTTTCATAAAAAACGAACGTCCAAGCACTTGTTACCTCTATGAATGCTTTCAAGGAATATCTTATTTTGAAAGATTTAATAAGCAGAACTGGTCAGGATCTGCCTTTGAATACACTGGAAACATGACGGTTTCATTGATATTTTACGGCCAATCTGAAGCGCTGTGTAATTATGTGCATAGGAAAAGTGCAATTAAATTTCATAGAAAAAGTGCTCTTTTTGCATGCGCAAAATGGAATGTTTACGACTGCGTCTGCCAACCCTATTTAAATTTCTTATTCAATGACCCGCCCGACAACCCGAGCCGGCGTGACTAAGTGGTTGCTTTAACAGTCCTCTCGGCGAAATCATGCGAAAACCCGTTTGCCCATTGAACCGCATCTTAATCATGGCAAAGCGTAAAAATACCACAAGTCCTCGAGAACATGTTTGTGAATGCATACTCATAATAAGGGTTGTTGGCAGACAGCTTCACCTGACATTACACTAATTATTAAATGACGTTTAAATGTAAACGTGATTGAAAGACAATTTTTGAACAGTAGTCTATTTTTTCTATCACATTTACTCGATCTTTTTTCATGGGCAGACCTCCCGCACTTACCTTAATGAAGTTCGCACAATTACAACCACTTTGGTGTTTTCGAAAATGACGACGGCATGAAGAAGGATACCACTTAACTGAGGGTAGACTGTGGATGTAACCATATGTGGTTGGTGACAAGGAGAGTTTTATGGGTGGGGCAAAGGCCTGCCAATGATAAAAGCCCAGATGTCGCGATCCACAGTCTGCCGTCAGTTAAATGGCATCCTTTTCCATACGGTTGCCAAATTGTCTGTTTTCTGTTTGTTTGCAGTGCCTACAACGTATCTGCTATATATATTGACGTTATATCCAGTGTATGCGCTGTAAACAAGAGACAAATATATTTTTTATAAATAGTAGAACGGCGTTTTTTAACGTTCACATCCCCATACTAAACCCAAAAGGAATCGGTGAAGAGAATGGGAACGAATTGTACTATTTTCCATTACGTCGGCTTCGAAAGCAATAATTGCAGCGATGATGCCAGCGTCAACGCATTTTCGAACAAATAATCGTCACCCGGCAGTAGTTGTTGCGTCGCGTCAATCTCCTTCTGGAATGCCAAAGTCTATTTTCTTTCGAAACGTCTGAGGATTGAGATTCTGAATGACCATATTTGTATTTCAGTGGTGAATCTTTTACTACGGGCAGCATGTCCACACTTCTTTTGATTTAGCTGTACATGATCCTCGAAATTATATATGCTTTTTGGTGGCGACTGTAAGAGAAAAACCGATGGATAGAGTGGTTTTTGTCTGACCCCCTCCTGATAAATTCTGGACTTGCTGAGCATGTTAAGAAGCGGTTTTCAGTAGGCTCTTTTGTGGTCATGTTTTATATTTCGATTAAAAACTCGTCAGGCCGGTTGATTTATATGGGCGCGGTGTATGCATACTGGTTTCTCTTAATGCCGTATCGGATAAACTTTGTCAGTATTCTCGCCTCTACAAACCTGGCTCCAAAATGTGTGTTTAGGTTATCGCTTAGTCCAATCAATGTTTTATTTGAGATTCTATCCCTAGCAAAAGATTAGGTTGAAATTTTGTAATAACCGCTAAGTGCAGCAAGGATAACATACCAGGACGTCAAGATTAGAAGGACTATCTCCGGTTTAGATACTTATTAGGTTTCCTCAATATAGAATGCATTCACGCAATAATTATATTTGCCATTTTTAACCAGTGATTTAATTAAAAATACAAAACGGAAGCTGCCACTTTAACTCATGGTTAAACATGAATGCGTGGACCCGATGTAATGCCAGATAAACCCATGGATGTCGACTATTGAAATTGCCTTTCGAAATATCCAAATATATGCTTTCGAAAATTCGCGGCAATGTGTGAACCATGCGCAGGACATCAACGCCATTCATTTGATCTCCAAAAGTGAACTCAAATGCAACCTCCCCGACGGCGTTTACATAAACAAAAATTATTGGCTCGGTAACCACGCCTGTCTTGTTTGCCGACAGAGGCCAGACTGGATTTTGGTGCTAAAAGTTGAACGGACACACATAGGGGGTTTAACGGACAGACAAAAATGTTATAATGATGTAGTACATTTTAGAAACCTGTTTATCAATATGAGATAAATCGATCAAAAACTACATTTCAGTGTGCAGTTATACTCCTCCCGAAGAACAGGTTTTCTAGCTCAGGACAATTGCTTAAATATCATAGGTACATACACCTTGCTCTTTCTATGTTTAAGTGATCAGGCATCATGGATTAGTACGCCGTACGATACATGCAATTAGCTGTTGAGTGTGTTAGGTTTTTCTTAAAGATGTCCCTTGACAGTAAGATAGGCGTATCTTTTTGCGGAATACACCAGATCAGATCGTAGATCAGATTAGCAAGCACTGAGAAAATCGCTTAACACGTGTAAAATTATGCAAACCCTAAATAATTTGAATGTTTGCGCTATCACGGGTTGAGCAAGGCAAAATTAATGAATTGAGGGAATGGCTTATCTTACACTGTTTGAAAAAATTAGAGCAATCCGCGGAAATGTTACATTACAAAGTATGTTAAATCCGCTTGACAAACTCGACATGTGAATACGACATTCACTTGTGCGTCCAAATTCAGAAAAATCTAGACTGCATTTCATGTCTCCAAATTTAACGTAGTTGGCGGATATTTCAATCGTGGTCAGATTGCTCAGCAAATAATCGAATGTATTTGCAAATCCATCGTTGAACGGGATTCTGCTGCAATCAATGAGCCGCCGCATTTGCATACGCGACACCGCTATAAGTTGCAGGAATAAAAGAATACTATTGTTCTCAAAAATAAAAAAATCTGAACGGATCATATATATAAATCAAAGTGCATGCCCCAATGCTATGGATAATGTAAAGTTTTTGCTAGTCATGCATTAACAATAAAAAAGATAGTGGACTTTAAATGTCAGATTGTGCCATATGTTCTGGCTATGAAAAGTAAAACCCACACTGCAAATAGATGACATGTGATGGGATAATCCCGAAGCAAATGACGATTAAATTCTCAGCAGACAAGGTCCAAAAATTACAGCTTCTACATATTTTCCAAAAAAACCATAAAATGCATCAGAGAATAACGTTCAATTTTCAAAAAAGAACAAATCTTATTATCAGTAGCAGCAATAAAACATATTACCAGCAAATTTAAACATGTGATACAAACTGAAGAACACTATTATCCGTGTTTTCCACATGAGATAAACGGCGACTTAGCACATGTGCGCAATCCAGGGGTTTTACATAAATTCACATGTGGATTTCATTGGCAGCTTATTTTTCGTCTAACACCTAAGAGTAAATTTACAAAAATCTGTCGACGTTGACATGCGTAACACTAGGTGTCAGATGACAGCAAATAGCTCCAGTTTAAATAATGTCATCTTTGTTGGAAAATGAATTACACATTACTGCTAAAGTACGCAATGTTTTGCAACCTTTGAAATGATGTGCAATCATTTGCTGATTGATACAAAGAGTGTCATCTACTTTGAACTCCTTTATTTCTTGCTTATTTACATCGGGCTAGCTTCCTAATAAATTCGACGGCTGTTTTATATTTACAGTTATCCACTGACTTAACAATTGTTAATCTAAACTGTCTCTTTCAACCCTGGTGCATGCAACATCGACTATGTTACGGAAGATCAGGTGGAAAAATTAAATTATTAACGATTAAAACTAAATTGCATGTTAAAGGGTCAAACTTCGAATTCTAAGGCGGTCTCAACTAACAATGATTAAAAAATATCGGCTCAACCCTCGGAAACGTAACGTTGCAAAGCACATTGTATTTCTTTGGTGAATTTGACAAGTACGTTTGGCAACCGTGTGTATGACCTGTTTTGGCAAATACTAGACTCACTTTCCGTTTTTCACGTTCAGTGTAGAGGGCAGGCTTTTCAAATGTAGATACTTTGTTTAGTAAGAAATGAAAAACGTTGGTAAACGTCCTCTTTAAGCGATATTTATTGCAGCTACTGCCTTGTTCCTATTGCGAATGCCCCAATGCTGTAAATTTCAAACACAGATTACGGAGTACTGAATAGCAATGCAAAATCAAATACAAACTCGGAAAGCACATGCACTCGTCTATGTTTATTAATATTATTTTATAGCAGATACAACTGTGTTGGAAGTATTTAATAAGGTTTTGTCGGAAGACATAAAACATGCACTTCAGATATACAAAGCTTCTATTAGGAGTGGTCGGGAGATGTATGAATTAAATGGTAAAGCAGGCGTGATGTAGAAAATAATAAATCGCGTTGCAAAGCATAAGAACGTTATCGCAAAATTTTAACAGGCCTCAAGACTTGTCAGTGCAGGTTACCAGAAGACGAGCATTTTTATCACATACAACCATCTTATATATTTAAAGTAGGATGATTTGATTTAAAGGGGCAATGCCCTGGCATCATACCACATAATTCAAACATGCGATGAAGGACGAACGAAATAATAAATATTGTTTTCCACATCATGTTCGTTGTACGTACGTCGTACAAAAAGGTCATTTGAAGTAGGCGACTAAACAGGTTAGTTCGACCCACCGGATCAAACATTACTAGGACCAGCCTCTGGTATGCGTCTGACCGCACCAGTTATGGTTTTCAGAACGGCGTAAATTATAAAATCAAAAACAAGAAACATGATTCACCATTACTCATATCCATAGTTTCTGCTAATTTAATTAATATATGGGGCTTTCCCGGTTTCTTAAGACCTCTAAAGTCAGTGCCGCTTGATATACAGTGAGTGACCGATCTCATAAAATGTTGGCTGAAATTCTGAAATGCGTTTTCGATTAGGAAGAATTATTTGGTCGCGGTTGTAATACTGCTTATCTGGCAACATAATTTTATAACATTATGGACTCGGCAGGATGTCAGCTTTTGAATACACTGCTTTCTAATCTACTGTCGAAACCGTACTCGGTAAAAAAGGACTACTTATGTAGAATGCATTTTTCCCACTGATTTTTGATAGTCTTGCAAATGCAAATATATCTAATAGAAAACATTAACAATATATGCGTTATTCCAGCCAATTATTAGAAAATTACCTTTTCTTCATATTTTATACTAAAGTAAGGAGTATAATTATGTTTTAAAAAAGTTTTCTAATTGCCGAATAATTTGGAGCCTGACCATTCGTTGCATTAGCGCTTCGTGATTTCAGTCTACAAAGTGCATGCGTTCCGCGTAAAGAAAATCACATATTTTTCTATGCCATTATAGTCCATAAAATTTTGCAATGGCTGCGGACTACGTTGTACATTTTATGAGAAGTAGTGGTGAACGGACAAGTACAATGATATGTGCATGGACATTGCGCGGTCTTAAAAAGTCGCATAATTAGAAACTTTTTTAAAACCTAATTATACTCCTTTCCCGAGTATAAAATATTAAAAAGATGTGATTTTAAAATAATTGGCTGAGATAACGAATATTTTGTTGATGTTTTCTATAAGATATATTTGAATTTGCAAGACCTTCGAAAATTAATAGTAAAAATGCATGCTAATTAAGTTGTCATTTCATTTATCGAGTACGCTTTCTACCGGAAATTTGAAAGAAATGCATTCAAAAGCTGACATCTTGCCGAGTCCGAAATGTTATAAGATTATGCAACTGGTTAATCAGTGTTACAACCGCGACGAAGTAATCATTCCTAATCGAAAACGCATTGCAGAATTTCAGCAAACATTTCATGTGATTGGTCACTCACTGTATATCAGATAGGTTTAGGTATTACCTGTTATTTGTCCGAATAAGTGTCAGTTAAATTGTGTGGTGGTAGTGCTTGTTAAAAAAATCAGAAGACAACTGGCCATCTACATACATTTCACACTAATCAGATCACGTCGAATGACCGCAGCTTGAGAGCTGGCGTCATTTTACCGCACCACCGCATCGCGCTCGGACATTTGAGTTCGGAGCTGTCGTCAGGTTTGTCCGATGTAGATGCATTGTCCACAACTGCACTACAGATGATAAATGTCTCCACACGTTTCTTGCCGTAGCAGTTAGTCATTCGGTTTTTTACTTGACGCCTCATGGTTCCCTCGGGTCTCCGTGCAAATCAAACCTCAATTTGCGCGGGCAGGCGGCCGAAAACTTCGGAAACACTCTTGGCGTACGGAAGCGTTCGTCAAATTTTGCAGACGTCTGTGCATATGCACCAGCTGATGAAGTTGCGTGGGTAGCCATTGGCAGCGAATAACCGTCTGATATATTGTAGTTCTGCGATCTTGTATTCCAGCACATTGCAGTGGCTTTCGGCACGCCGACAGAGCGTTCGTGCAAGATGGCACTCTTTAGCTAATTAGGTGGCTGTTGAAATTCATTACTCGCATCGTATTTATCACGTTCTTTTTTCGGTAACACATCTTGTGAGGCACAGTTGTAAGAAGCCCGTTCTCATCGCTTAAATATCGTCAGAAATAAGACATATTCTCTTCCATTTGTGACAAGGTAAAGTTAAGTTGGAAATCATAATTCAGAAAACAAATCAGCAATGCTAGACAACATATATGTTAAATAATTAGTCGACTGATTCCCACAGCTATCTTAGGGCGCATGCGTATTTTTCAGGAGCAAAAGCTCTGTTTATTGGAACTCTTAAAAATAACCTTCTTACTTCTAAATGGAAAAAACGTTGACACGCAAGCAAACTTCAGGGAGGCATTGGCATACAAAATCATCCAAATACGTCGCAGATCTCCTAAAAGACTCGATACGCTTCTAGCCGTGGCAGCGGATCTTTCGGTTTTATTACCTGACACCTGATGGTTGCCTCCCGTCTGTGTGCAACTCCAACCACATCTATCGTTTATCGGATCTTTTGCAGCTGCGGACAAATCAACTAAGTCGGAGAAACTGGTGGACAGCTCCGAATAAGAATGGCCGAACACTCTGCAGAGAAATGACGCTAGCTCTAAAGTTGCGGCTTATTTGACGGGGTCCGGCCATACATTCAAATTCGACGAGGGCGCAATTCTCGCAATAGGTGACAACTGCGTGAGCCGGGAGGTACTTGCATCATGGTTTACTGCCCCTCATTACATTAACAAGTGAAATGAACTTTCCCTTCCATACTCGGTTCTGAGACTTCACGTAGGCGGAGTAATTAGTCAGGCTGGGAGCGCACATGTGAACACATGTCACAAGACCAGGGTCGGCGCATCAGATGGTCGAGCAATGATCACGCCAACATCCAACACACGCGATGAAATTGCAGCAATTAACGACGCGAATGTCGGCCATCAAACAATTGGCACACCATGTGCGACGATCTCAGATGAATGGGTTAGCCGTGAATGTTCATAGATATGCAGTAGCATAGCGACTGCATCCTATAAATACTGCAGCCCCTTGTGCATGAAACACCCGTATCTGCTTTTGTCTCTGATGATGGGTTCAAGCAGGAATACGAAACGTCAGGCTCAAGAAGCTCTTGTCTCAGTGATTTTGTCTCCTTTTTCAAATCAATCCTTGCCTACACTTTGAATTTTGTTAATTACTGCCTACTGGCGATTGCAAGCGCATATCCTCTTGGGATCGGCTACGTCGCCGTCTTCTGTATTCTTATTATCATCAGATATCCACGTTCATTTTTTAATGCTTACTGTAATAGTTGTGCGTATAGCCATTTCACATTTGATACTTTTTAGCCTCTTCTCCAATAAGTTACCTCCGTTGGCACAGAACACCGATTATTCCGCAGACTACCGTGTACACCACTACAATGTCATGTTTCCGGAATTATGCCACCGTTCACTAGTACTTTGTGAAAAAGAAACGCGCCATGTGATATATTTATTGAAACTTCCATTATTGATCACTAAACAACATGGATCTAGTCATATGTGCAGAAGGGGAGACGCCACTTCGCATGTTGACGACGCATAAATGCATCAGCCTGATTTATCGCTTTATAAAACCTTGGATTTTCTTTCATAAAAGGACTGTCAAAAATATCATGGTATATTCTTTCAAAAATCTGTGGCAGAACGTGGAGCATGCGGACGTCATCACTCTTGGTTGTCTGATCCTTGTGGCGTAGATCAAAGCGGGCCTGACCGAAGACGTCACCATACGAAAAACCGAATAACGTCGAATTATACCCCAACTTCTTCACCGGAGAACACAGTTTGCCAGTTTGTGGCTAGAAATGAGGTAATATATTATTTTCCTATCAACACTATGCATTAAGAGCAGGGATTTAAGTCTACTAAATATTAGGACGCATGTAGGAGAATGAACAAACAAAGAAATTGCTGAATGTTCTGCACATATCTAAGACAATTTATTCACCCGCCGTCTTAACGTAAAAATTGTTCGCTGTGAAACTATTCTTAATTTGAAATACGACCGCTGTAATCTTAGTTTAAGTAGAATTTACCAGTACAGGAAAGATAATATGCAACAAAGAGATAAAGGCCGCATTCCCAAGTGGTTTCAGCGTACAATGTTTAGGAAGGCCAGTTCCACCCTTGGAAATGTAGCGTTGCAAAGGACGTTGTATTTGCTTGGGGAATTTGACAAGTAAGTTTCACATCCGTGTGTACGTCCTCTTCCGATAAACACTAAATAGCATTTTTGTTTTCTGAATTCGGTGTAGAATGAAGGCATTTCCACCGTAGTCAGCCTGCTTAGCAGAAAGTGATAAATATTTTCGAATTTTGTTTTTGAAGGATAATTGTTGCAACTAATGCGTCTCCGGTTTTTCGAGTGTCCAAATGCTGCAAGTTTAAAAAACAGACGGCTTATATAAATTCAAATCAAATTCAAATGCGAAACACGGGCAGCGGCTATCTCGAAGCCAATTGAAATTACCTTCTTATTGTAAGTAATTTAGGTTAGTAAAAGATATAATGAAGGCATTTTCCGAAGACTTGATACATAACGTTCAACCACATAAGGTTCTTTCAAAAACGGACGCCATGAGTGAAACAAAAACCCGCAGGGTTAGGCTAAAGCGCGTTATCGTATGACGTGTAAATGGTTTTAAACGTAGAAATGCAAATTTCCAAACGATGAACATCTCTAACACTAACAAAAACGACATAATTTAGAGACCCAGTATCCTTGCAAAGTACCTTCTAAGTCAAACGTGAGATAAAGGGCGAACGATGCAATAAGCAATCCTTTCCACATCACTATATCGCAAACTACCACATGTCTTTAGATCGTTAAGTTGAAATAATATTGAGATAAATCTCATTGGCGCGTTTCTATGTGGGTACGGATGTGCTTCTGAACGCTTATTTTATTGGAGCATTCAATACTCTTGCTATTAGTAGATATATGCCAAAAAAATATTTTTCTCTCGCAGACTTTGTAATGATGTAATAAGTGTTCCAACTAAGATGTCAAACATTTGTAGTTTACAAATACATGATGTATGAGAGTCTGTTTAGACAGATTAATAATTGACCGATTTCCGTCTCCGAAGTGCTGCCATTCAGCAAATAAATTTCCGTTAAAGTCAACGCTAAATCCGCTTGCGGTTGCACCTACGAAGTAAAAGTGGAAAGAGACGGAATTTAAAAGTGGTTCATTTGAATATCGGAAACTATACTAACTGAAATTAAGTCATGAATCAGACGGTTCGTTTCCTTCGGGAATTATAATTTATTTAAACGGATTAAGACAACCGCTGACGGTGATTTCCTTACTGCGTCAAGAGATTCCATGCGAATTTCTGTATTACGAATCGCACGTCTACCACATATTCCTTATGTCAACTGCGGACAACTTTCGTTTTTGAACAATGACTATTACAAATAATGCGGCGCCGGTCTTTTGAATGACCCATTGCTACAAAGTGTTAAATGAGACAAATTAGTTAAATTCAAAACAAAGTCAAATGCAAACCTAGACAGCAGTTGCCTCGAAGCAACACGACAATGTTGTATATTGCAAGCAGGCTACATTAGCAGCAGATACAAAAACGGCTCAAGAATATACAAGGATAATTTTCGGAGAAGTACCACATGGAAGTTTAATGTCTACAGTTTTTACTATGGGCGACTGCAAGGTATTTGGCCCACGAAGCAAAACAGGTGCCATGTCCAAAGCAGTGACCTGTAGTATATGACTTAAGAATGTTATCACATAAGTTGTAAATGATATTAGAGTCGACATGTAAATTTCCTGAAAACGGAATTCCCTGATACCAACAATTAACGTTAACATTTCAGGTGAGATCATGGGGTTAGGAGAAAAAATCTGGCCTCGTTCTATGTAGGTCAAATACGAGATAAAGGATGAAGGAAATAATGAGTAACCTTACACACATCATGCTATCGAGAACTAGCTAATGTCCATGGATTGTTGGGCCTAAAAGTATTGAGATTAATATCATTGGTGTATAAGTGCCCGAGTAAACACATCTTGTGTGCACGTATGCGCTTGAAAACGCGCTATTTCAGTGAAGCACTCAAAACGATTACCTGATGTGATATAGTATAAAGGAGTATATTCCTCTCGCATATTTAAGAAAATGGTACTAGACGTTTCAACCAAGAAGTCAAACTTGAATTTTCCACAAAAACGCGGTGTATGAGAGTATGCATAAACAGACCAACAAGGCATAAAGCGACAGGGTAAGGGGCTCGTGGCTCAGTGGTTAGGGGCGTGGATTTCTAACAAACAGATCACGAGTTCGAACCTCAGTTGTGCCACACTTCGGGGTTGGTTATGACTGGCTGACAACGGCAAATAAGCCAGAAATGGCCATTTCAGTCTCCCTTGTCTTCGTCGGTAATATCATTCTGCCTATATCATGCGCCCCTTTGCGGCTGTTGGTTGGGCTCGAGCGAGAGTCCATAAGGCACAACGGAACTTGTGAGTTCCGTAAGAGCGGTCGGTGAGCGCCTCTTATCATTATAAACAGACCTATAATATACTGTGTCCAATCTGCGGAATCACGACATCTTAAAAAACACTGACCATTAAAGAAAACCTCAAACTCACCAGTAGTGATGCATACGCAGAACGAGAGACTAGGAATGGTTTTAGCAGTTCGTTTAGCTAGCTGATATTGAGCCATACAAAAATTGCTCGTTATTAAACGGAAAATAACACTTATTTAAAGAGTTTTTAGACAACCGGAGACGACGATTCCCTTAGAGCGCCAAACGGTTTCATGCGAGTTTGCGTTTTTTGATCTGCATGCAATACAAATCTAACTCGCGTCGCCTACACGCACAAAATCTTTAGACGACCAACACAGTTCAGGGAGCAAGCTGTGCGTTTAAACATTGCAATAAGTAAAGATGAGGATGCTCCGACTGGGCTGTATATTATATGGTCTTATTCGGGCAATACTAAACCGAAATTGTAATATGAATTTCGGATTTCGCGTTTATGAGCCAGGCCAATTTCAAATTGTTAAAGGATTTTTGGCGTTTTCTCAGAAGCGTTTTATACCTACGGTGGGTGGACTGACTCATAAAATGTCAACTGAAATTCCGAAATGTGTCTTCGTTTCGAAAAGATTAATTAAGTATGGGCTGCAAAACTGCTCATTGTGCAGCATAATCCTATAATAATTCAGTTAATTCAGGATGTCGGATTTCGAATGAACTTCTTTTCGGTTGCATGCGGTAACCACACTCTGTAAAAATGACTACTTAATTAACATCCATTTTTCTCATTGAATTTCGATGACCTTGAAAAGTCAGTATCAGCATCAGTGTATTTCAGGGAAAGAAGGTATGTAAATTCGAAATCCCTATTGGATACATGCGGAGGAAGAAATACAAAAAGATTGGCAAAAATTATACAGATGAACACAGAATGTCATGTGTGGTCTAGATTAGCTAAACATGTTTCGTAGGGTAATGGACACTGCCCAGATACAGGTTTCGTTGCTCGCCGGTGAACTATTTCGAGTATGCCAAAGTGTTTAGCGGTCCAGAGTCTCCATGTTTGGATAGCACATTTTAGATGCGGTCGTCGCACAAAATTTTGAAAGACTTTAGCGAAGCCATCGTTATCAAAGGATGAGGGCGCCCGTTTGATAAGGAATAGAATAAACATAGCCGATTTAGCTACCTTTGAGCATTGCAGCGAAGGCTTAAGCGAGGTTGTGATCCATACACCCAACTCCTTCTGGGCGTCGACATCTTGCAGTGGTTTGCCAGTCAGACGGTAGACCGTGCGGTTAGGAGAACTGCTTCTGCTGACACGAAGGAAGTTACGCTTGTTTAAGGTGAACCGTAGAAGCCAGTCTTTTGACCATTGCTCGAGGTGGTCCAGATTTGTCTGCAGTCGCGCCTCGTCAACTTCGTTTCGTATGGTAGTCCACATCTTTATGTCACCAGCAAACATTGCGACATCGCAATCCAGTTCGTTTACGCAATCGTTGACGTATACGAGGAACAGTGTAGGGCGAAGAACGGAGCCTTGGGGAAGACCACACTTAGCGGCAACCTCGGCAGATTGCTGGTCACTGACAGGGACGGTTTGAGAGCGACCGAATTAAAAAATTCGAATTCACATCAGAAGCTTACCTCTCATTCCTGTACGCGTGAGTTTTTATAGAAGGCGGTGGTGAGGCACACTGTCGAAGGCCCTGTTAAAGTCGATATAGATGGCACGCACCATATCTCCTCTATCAACAGCCCGAGTCCAGGGTTCCAGACAGTAGGGCAAGTTTTTTCACACAGTATCTGCCTTTTCATAATCCATGCTGAGAATCAGAATGCAGAAGATTTGTTCAAGGAACTGCATTAATTGTTGCTTTATTATTTTCTCCATAATCTTGCAGCAAATGGAGGTGAGGCTGACAGGCATGTAATTGTTCGCAGCGACCCAACTTCCGTTTTTTTACAGCGGCGTAATCCACGCCGACTTCCAGTCGAGTGGCAGATATCCGGTCTCGAAGGATGTATGGAAAAGCATGAAGAGTGGTTTAGCCAACGCACCGGCAAGTTTCTTCAAAACTGTCGCCGGAGTCTCATGCTGACCTGGTGATTTTGATTCCTTTAACCTCAGCAACTCCTTCAGAACCACACAACGTTTACCATGAGGGACGGAACGTCCGTCAATGTATGTGTTTCGGCCTCTACGGAGCCATATTCCGGAAGTAACCGTTCATTCTCCGTGGGGTTTTTACAGTTTGATATCTTTTTCTCATTAGCTTTTGGGTTTCCTTTCTGGTCGATAATTTCTCGCTTTTTAGCTTTTTATGCTGGGGCTGCCGCAATAAGTGCTGGCGTGCCTATTATGCTGGGATCTTTTGCCCTACTTCTGGACACTCGTCCAGTTGGCCTATTGGAGGCGTTAGTTTGGTCTAGACAACATCGCAACTGGGCTTTTATCTTTGTGATTTCTTCCTCAAGATCGTTGATCTCGACGGCCAGAATTTGGCATCCACTGCAATGTTGGTCTGCATTTTCTGCGTCTATACAGTCAAGTAGACTGTGTGATAACGCCCTCCACTGAGCTGCGGTGGCCTGGGGGTTAGCACAGTTGACTGAGAAAGGGGTGATTGCTGGATCACCTCCCCACTTCGGCCCTACATTTTGAACGTCAGTGCGCATTTCAGTCATGCCGTGAAGTTATGGGAAAGGAGCAAACCAAAGGAATAGAAGAAAAAATCGCCTTGGGGCTAATAGGGATGACTGTGCGTATGGTTGGGTTTGTCGGAGAATTAAAAGAATGAAGGGCTTGGAGATATTTTTAGCTAAGATTATTTGGTAGTATGCCAAGTGCACAAATCTAATCGGCCCAACAAGCAGTGTAGAAGGTATCGGCTCAGCCAGTAGTAGGTCCTGTTCCAAAGGTTTGGTGGACAGTTCGAGACAATATGTTGAGTTTCTAGGCTGTGTTGGCTATGCTCAAATTGCTAGCAGAATCGCAAGGTTTGCAGAAAATTGACCTAGTCGTACGATGAGGGCAACGATAACAGCAAGGTTGAAGATAGTATGCGACAATACGGTTTGGAGTCCAGTTTCTGATACAGGGCCGACTATTTTCGGCGAGGAACTCGATTGAACATGTCATGCTTGCTCTTCAAAAATTCGGTCAATTATATGTCGTGGAAAACATACACAAATATTCATTCGTTTGCTCATTCGGTAACAAATTAAGTCTTCTTCTACTTTTATACTCGAACGAAGGATATAATTCGGTTTTAAAAAAGTTCCTAATTGTAGGACTTTTAAATACCGCGAAATGATCGTTCATAACTCGCTATGTCTGCGCGTTTAGCTACGTGGCTTGTAAAATTAACAATATGGATCAAATCCACTGCTAAATCCTATGAACCATATATTGTCCTCCTTTACTACAGTGCGTGACCTATCTCATGAAATATGGTAACGGAACCTAATTAGAGTATTTTTGGACGCCTTTACAGTGGCGCATTTCGTTCGCTCACCCACATCCTTCAATGAAATGTCCGTTTTATTGTTCAGAAATTGTGTTTGCGTACTTATATCAAGTGAAATATCAGTAAATTTTAACGAAAATAAACGTTGGAATATATTCGTGCAATTTCCTATGCTAATATATGACCTAGACTCCAGTTGCATATCTGAGCGACTTTTTCATTGAAAGGGTAGTAATTTACCCGCGAGAGTTTTAGTAACCAGATTTAGCCGGACTATAAATTTTATTTCATGTCCGATGTTGACCATGGTTATCAATCTCCTCACAAAAAAGGTTATTTTAACAAAATTTCTTTATGTCAACTTAGCAGATCTATACGAATTGGTGCCCTAAAGTGCAATAATAACGCAGATAGTGATTCCTTCGTTTAAGTGGGCCGTGATTGTTTTTGCCGTTTGGAAAATTCTACCTGATGTCACATATATGACCACCACGGAATGGTCATTTCCAGCTTTAAGCATATGACACACGACTTTTCTAGTATTTTAGCTTCTGTGCATACGTTTTCAGAAATAGAACGAGCAAAACATTTTTAATTTTATCAAAATATTAGTATTTTTGTGGGCGCTCTGCCTTACATTCATAATCGAAGAACGGAGTCTAAAAGCGAGCAAAAACAGTGAAAATGGCCTCAATGTATAGAGAAAGGTATGTTCTTGCGTTTACGGAGAAAATATTAGTATTGCTTAGGAACGTGAAAGAAACCGTCAAAAGTGTCAGATTCTTACTTGGCCTCGCCGAGCAAAAATGCAAAGTACACAGAGATCCGTCAACGGAGTGCAGTAATAAAGCACTTCCAAAGGAGGTACCTTTTGAAGAAACGTCTCCTCATTGATTCAAGGCATATTCGCTGGTGACTTTCTTTGCCTTCAAGAACAATCTTATGTTAAACCTTTTAACGGACAGGTAACTCAGAATGTGTCTTTATGGGCAGTCGAATGAAAACACTGAAAATCATGAAGTATTCAGCAATATTTCGAGGTCGATCTGAAACTAAACGTGGACCAAAAAGAAAGTAGAGTATAAATTAATTTAACGGAAGAAAGGTTCTCTCTATAAACAAAAATGGTATGTTTACGATCACGCCTGTCAGTTCTATTCAAATTTATTAGGTACCAACCGACCTCATGGCATGTCACCTTATGGAAACGTTAGATCCTACGACGTCCCCATCGGCGAAATCAAGCAAAATCCACCTTCTCTTGTTGAACTCCATCTCATTTAACATTACATCGTTAATGAAACTATGAAACACTGGAAAACTGATTTGGAATTTACACCCAAGTATGTAGGCAGTTGACAAACCGTCATGTATGAAGTTACTCTACTTATTAAACGATATTTAGATGTGAGCTTTACTAAAACGCTGTTATTAGACGCGATTTTATGTCTGCTGTCATATTTAATACCTGTTTGGCATGATAATAGATATTATACATCTAAAAACGAATTTTACTTAATTATAGTCATTTTTGATTTTTTCGGGATATTGCGCCTTTCAAAATAAATCGACATTTCTTAACAACGCAACACTGTCTATACTATTTAATTTTTCTCTTTTTAATTCTTTTAAACTTATACTTAATTAACGTAGACATTTGACTCATGAAATGGTGTCGGTTTGGGAGTGATTGGCAATCATTCGTAAATATCGACACATTTCATGAGTTAGGTCACGCACTGTACCGTAAAGAAATGTGGTTTTCCGTACGCGAAAAATATACGGCTTGTAGTTTAGAAACACAGAATCCAAGTATAACTGCAGGCCGAGGTCCACAATTGTTCGGGAGTCGGATATGTTTAAAAAAGCGAATTATACCCTTCCTTCGGCTATAAGATGCGAAGACGTAGTGGTCTTTCGAATGAGCAAAAGACCGGTTATTTTTTGCATGTTTTCAATGAAATATAATTGGCTATTTAGAGCAATGCAAATCAATGTGACAAATGCATGCCTCGTAAGTTGTCGTTTTTTACTGAGTGTGCTTTTTGCGTGCAACTGGAAAAAAGTTCATTCGAAAACTGGCATCCTCAGGTAACTGGAATATTCTAGAATGATATTGCAGGGTGATACCGTTTACAACATTACTTAATTAATATGTTCGCAACGAAAACCCATTTCGGATTTTTGTTTGACATTTCATGAGTTAGCCTGCCTACTGTATATTTCGGACGCCGACATTTTAAGACTTATAGTTAGCAAACCCTGAATGCAAGCGTGAAGGCACGTCGGGTTCAAAATTATTCGAGAACTGCAAAATGTTTATAAAACCAAATTATACCCTTTCATCGAGTATAAAATTGAAAGACAACGTACTTTTCTAATGAATCAGGAAACAAATGAATATTTTTATGCATGGTTTCTATAAAATACAATTGAATCTTTAAACGCATCGAAAATCAATAAAAAAAAGTGCATGTTACGTAAGTAGTCGTTTTTTTCCGGAATATGATTTGTTAAGTGCAGCCGGAAAGACGTTTGTTCGAAAGCCGGCGTCCTAGGATAAATGAATTACTGCAAACTGATTGGTTTTACAACCCTTCTTAATTTGTCTTTTCTAAACGAAAACGCATTTCCGAATTTCTGTTGAGATTTCGTGAGTTAACCCACTTACAGTAGTAGTATCTTGGCCTTTCCGGAATTATGCGCTAGTCCACATTTTTACTTAGGTGGAGACACCTATTTCTATGTCATGCTTACTGGGTCACATGAACCAGTCCTATTCACAAGTCTTTGATCATCATAAAAATTCCTACCTTGGCACTTAATTTGTCGATCATCAGCTAGAGGAAAGTGTAACAAGGTGCCCTGTGAGGTTAGAAACTATTTCGTTTTGTTGTTCGCGGAGTCAATTCGAGGCGGGAGGGTTGTGAAGCTGTTGCAAATTACGTCTCGTGTGGTGGTATGAAGCTAGTTTGCATTGTAGTAAGTGTTTGACAGTTTAGAATCTTCGCTTCGCACAATTTATTTCTGCTGCATTAATGTGCACTTCGGAGTGTGATAAAGGCACGGTCTCATGGAAAGGTTAATTTAAATTAAGATATATGTTTTGCAGGTTGAATTACAGAGACACCGAGGTGTGCTACGCACGCCTGACGGTACAGTTTGTTACGCAAAAGCGGATGAAGTGCGTCAAACTTTAATAGCATTTGGTAAACCGAATATTTATGGAGGGACGGAATAATTTAGGCATAAAATACCATATAAAAAACGACCAACCATATGATATGAGCGTGAGTTTAGATAAGTTATAATATCATATAAAGTAATTTAAATACAGTAGTCCACGCAACCAAATATGCATGACAACTTTCAAGTTAACTGAAAACACGCAGGACATTCGTTGGCGTTGTAAAGGTTCCCCGCGGTTGTCGGTTGCAACGTGACGCCTCTCAAGGGTGCGTCTTTGTGTACAACAGCGGTACGGCTGTCTTAATACTTGATTCTCTTCAAGGCCGAGGCAGACGTGATCTCGCTTTTGGAACTGTCTAATACCACGCTCTTAATCGACACACCGCTCGCTCGACAAAGGGCGTGTCTTTGCCCGTCGGCCAAGTACCTCCTGTCCCTTCTCCAGTTATCCTGTAAAGAATAGACTTTTGCAGAACGAAGGTGGTATGCACCCCGAGACGGTTATAACATCTGATATCCAAAACCAAATTCGCAAATTCGAAGCCTTACTAACCGACCGCATAAATCACTGTGCTTAAGCCTTAACCGGAAACTTACTCAAGGAGGTGTAACAAGGAATTAACACCACTGTCATGGATACGAGACTGAAAACAAGAGTTGATCCCCAGGTGAAACTCCAATCTCTCCTCCGCCTAAATAAGGAGGGGACTATGGCCACAAGAGCTGTTAACCGACCGGAACGGAACCTCTTCACGGCTGAAATCACCACCCTGTATAAGGGAATAGGATTTAATCCTGCGAATGCTACACCTACCAACTTAATAGCTTGCCTCGAATCCATTCTACCGATCTCTGTCCTACGGGAAGACAAGCGCGTTGACATACGCAGCTCTGTCGCTGTTATCCTACGGCAAAAGACAACAGAAAACTATACTGGCCAAAGAAGCGCAAGGATTGTGATGACTGAAATTAGACCACAGTATTGTTGTTGTTCCTGCCGATAAAGTTGGCGCAACCGTCATCATGTACAAACTGACTCCGTAAAAAAGGCGAATGATATCTTCAATGACCAGGACTCTTATACAGTTCTCGCCGAACACCCAACGAAAAAGCAATCCGCAGCCATCAAGTGAAAGGTTAATGAGCTTGCTCGTCTGAATTCCATAGAGCTAGATGGCTTAAATTTTCTGACGTTCAGTGATCCCCATATCGCACACACGTACGGTCTCCCAAAGGTTCACGAAATTGGTGCCCCACTGAGGATTATAGTACCGATCATCGGATTCACTACTCACAATTTTGGACAAGTGGTTGTACAAACAACTTAAGCCGCTAAGTCACGGATCTCACTACAGCATTAACAGCACCTACAAATCCTCAACCAGATTGAAGGCCTCAATGTAAGCACTGATGAATGCCTCTCGCCTTTTGACGTCGTTGCCTTATTTTCTTGCATACCACTCATTTTCCCAATCAACTGCGTAGCCCAACGGTTACAGGATAATTCTGTTGATATCCCAGCGCAGTATGTTACAGGAATGTTCAAACTCTGCCTTAAAAACTACCGTAAATTCCACAAAGATTACTACCAAGAGGTAAAGGGAAGTCCAATTGGCTGCCTTATATCTGAACTGCTCGCCGAACTAGTGCTACAGCGACTAACAGATGAGGTTTTTCAAACTCTCAACCCCAAATATGGCCCTGCTATTTCAACAACACCTTTGTCGTAATAAAGTACCGCGAAGTCGAAAGTCTACATCAGAGGCTGAATGCTGTCTTTCCAGCCATAAAATTCACCCGTGGAGAGACAAGAGGGGACATTCCGCTGTCCCTGGACGTGAAAATGCAAAGGCTGTGCGATGTTAGTCTCGCAACCAGTGGCCATGGAAAAGGGTCTGATTCTGAGATCATTCTCAACTGTGGAAGGAAGTGTCTTGCGACTCACATAAGAAGCTGTGCGAGTTGCACAAGCATGCCTCTACGGATTATTGTCTTTTCATCATTGTAAATATCTCTCGATCTAACGACGTGTTGTTTTGTCTGCGTCTTTGCGATGACTCACTCCGCCGAATGAATTTGCTGTATTCCTGTAGGCAGACTAACACATGGATGACTTTTATCTTGTTTAATTTCCGAGCAAATTACTGTGTGATTGTGGAGTAAATCCTTTGAAGGAGACCATCTCGGGCACGGTCTGAAATGGTATATGAATATTTGAGCCGAAATCTATCAGCTATGTGCTCCTACATTTAAGAGATAACTTATCCATCTATGCCATACATTGCACTACTCAACGAGTTATAAGTAGTTATGGCGTTGGGCCCCAGAATTAGATGCAGCATTCTAATAGGCACAGGTTTTACGTAGAATACGTGTGAAGCGTTGATTTATTTGGGATGTGATGTTCCTAAGCAATGAAAAAAAAACATTTTGTACAATCTATTGCAAAATTTGTTTATGGGGTTCATTTGGCCAGACTTGTGAATTTATCAAAATTCCAATAGCGTCGACTGACGCTACACCTTATCTCAATCACCTTTTTATTTTTTCTCTGCACGCCTATTGTCTTATCCAACTCGTATCACTATGAAAGTTTTGAAAATAATTGTCATGATACTTGTATGAAATGCTGGCAACTAGGCTGGTCCCGTCACAAATAGTCGGACCACCATGAATGTTGTTGTAGACGGGTGAGCGGCCGATGGGAAGCACCACGACGCGTGAAGCATGACTCACTTTAGTCCTGCAAGTCCTTTACACACGCACACACACAACGACTCGAGCGCATCGTGTCGGAAAATACAGAGCTGGGATGAATGGCAGACATTTTTGACCGACAAACCTGTCCTGCTTCATAGCAAACAACCCGGGTTATTGAGCAGACCGCATGAGTGACACGCTTAGAAAATCAAGTCAACATTTTCCCCCGGGGTTCAACAACTGACATCTAAAGTGGCAAGAAATCAAGCCATTTGCTTCCCGGCAACTCCGTGCTCATAGTATGAACAGTATAGATACCTGTCGGGGTTGTTTTATTTAGTCGTGCAGATGATTCTCTCCAAATGGTCACCTCTAAGATGAATCATGTGGCTGGCATGTCAATGGGTTCCCAACGCCAACTCTACATCAAGTTTTTGATCATGGGTACCTGTATAAAACTTATGCAAATGCGTTTCTGCCTTTTATCTGTTAGCAGTTCATAAAACGTATCGCCCTGTGTATATTACCGTGATGTCTAGCGTAAACACAGAAAAAAAGAAGCATCAAATATTACTTTTCGACAAGACGCAGGAAGACGTTTTCAATTTCCGGGCCAGTGTCGTGTCCGTTGGTTTCATCTGTCGCCATTCGTCTAGCGATATAGCACTGTTCCGCTTGATTCAATTCAGAAGTACAGTTAGTTAACCAATCGATTTGGCTCGCGAGGGAGGCTTGGACTTGGAGGACTGTTGGTCGTCGAGGAGGGCTTGTGCCTTTTCGTTGAAGTCAACGCGGTTCATCACGCCCGTTGCTCCCTCGGGAGCCAAATCGATAGATACCCAAACAGCTTCGTCAGCGGCTGCCTCCGCACGCGCCGACGGCGAACAAACGGAGTAGAGGCGCCAACACTCTCGCACCCTCTACCATATATAAAAAACGTGTCCGAAGCTATGAAACGTATCGCTAGAGAGCTCGGCGTGAGTATCGCTCACCGTCCGACAGCGACCATGCGCAGCAAAATCATGTGAGTGAAGGATCGCCTAGACGTGGGAGAACAATCGGGTGTCGTCTATCAGATCCCCATGTCAGGACTGCCCTCGCCACTACACAGAACAAACCGCACGACGACTTAGCTCACGAATAACGGAGCACAAATGGGCGGTCCGGAGAGGCGGCCCGTTGTCTCAGGTCGCCACTCACACCCCGGAGAAAGGCCACAAATTAAACTTCGCGTT
>CACRXP010000209.1:606748-624208 GCA_902702965.1 Spirometra erinaceieuropaei
CCATTTGCTCAGAGTTCATATAAATTATTATTTTGGTAAATATTTCCTTGTTTATGCCATATAGTTGTCCACTTATTTTTCTTAGAAAGGTTTTACATACCTATAATTTAGCACGCATCATGAGGTTTGACAGTTGTGACATTTCTAGCCTTTGTAAATAAGTTTGTCATTTCTGACGGGGATAAATCACGTTTTGGTTTCTGTATCTTTTATCTTTGCACATATGATAGCACGTTTTAAATGACAATACAATATACCAATATGCTGGTGTACGGCAAAAGATATGACGAAACCTGTGGCGCATGGTTCATTCGCGAGAGATTGGGGATCGTAAAACGAATTCATTTTGTAAGCTTCACTTGCAACCTTTCCTGTGTGAGTATGTTGAACGTCAGGCTTAAAGAAGAAACTTACTCTTAACAGTGAAGTGAAACGAAGAGTACAAAACCGAAGTTTTAGCCTATCTCTTGGTTGAAAGCCAATATTCCACGATGTAAGATCAACAGTGCGCTTTGTAAAAGTAATTAACTCGAACAGTGGAGAGAGGGAGGAGAGAGTGAGATGGACGGTCTCAGCGCGTATTTTTTCACTATAAATGATCTTATGTGCGTTAATAGCCTTGTCATGGGAGGCTATTAACTGACGGGCTAAGTCGGTTCTTGCAATCAGCCCGAGTTGTGTTTGGGAGAGTGGCAGACTGGTGGACCGAGTGGCAGATTACAATGCCTCCTACGTACTGTGACATCAATGATACCCCCTCTCAGTGGAGTAAGAGCTCGTATGGTTGCATCCGTTGAAGTGCGGATTTTTGTTGTGCCAGACATCTGCGCGCTTATTGCGCCTCCTGTCTTCTTGACCCTGTTCATATTGCGGGTGAAGGTAGGTGGGGGGAGAGAGAGAGCGTGGTAGATGATATGCAGCTCGCTGTCCTTGCATCGATCGTACTGTATGGCACACAGCGGATATCGTCGGAGCGGAAGTTCGAAGTATCGCCAGTTAAAAAATCCTACGTCGTCCTCTTAGTATAAGAAGAGCCCAAGCCCTTAGCCAGGTTGTCGACTTCGAGCCGAAAATAAAAAATAAAGATGTTAGTCACAAACATGCAACTTGGAGAAAAAAAAGCACCAAAAATTGCTTGTCCGAAAGGCCTTTCACAAGCCTACAATGGAGGCTTGCATATGAAACTGAATAGGAGAAAGTTGTCTGGCAGGTAGCTTGGAAGTACTAAGGGAGCGGAAGCCCAAAATATTGGCCAAAATTAGCAGGACCTACAGATGCTGGGAATAGTGGATCATGTTCTGCTTTAGTCAATTTTCACTTTAATATTTAGCAATGTTAAGAAGGCCTAGATCGAGGTATGCCAACTCTAATAAATGCCAGCTCTAATAAATTAATCTCCAGTGGATCCGACTTTTCTGGTACCTCACCTGCTCTAAGTGACTGTGTTGATCCGACATACGTACTGCTAAAAGGTTTTACGTGTCTAGCAACTTATAAGTTTGCCCTGATTAATTTTTACCTCTTTTTAATCATGCAAAGCTGGTTCAACGATTAAAATGTGCCTCAAAGTGACCCACATGGGCCATTGGTCACCTTGCGTTTCGCAGTAAAAAAAACATGACAACCTCAAAATTGACATTGGCAAACAGATATGAGCCAGGTCTATGACGGTGTCGTAGTTCAAAGCGATTCTATTTAAGATTTATATGAAAAATATTGCAAATTTCAGACAAAACCACCGCTATTTACCGACTAGATTACTTCCGGGCAAAGTGTAAAATGTTTAGTGAACATTTTACAAAAAGTCAAAACCAAAGTTGGCGCAGTGGTCATGTATCCAGGCCAATGTGGTTGGATGTAAATGCCAACATAATAATCAAATCGAATGTCCATCTCTAAAATCGGCCTAGAGATAGGAATCAGGAAAATAGTGTTTATCATTGTTTCCTGGTTGAAATGTTTATTCGGACATGTCAATGACTTCGTCTGCAATTCATTTATACGACAACATTACTTTTTTTTCCGTTGATCACAACCCATGGATGATTTGGATAAAATGTCGACGTTCATATGAGGACTGAAATACTTTCAGGGCCAGTCTAATCTATTCGCTTAGAATATGGCTTGCTAATTAAAACAACCGATTAATACAAGAAATACCGGACAATATTCCATGAATCCACTTATCGAGACCAGCAAATTAGAGAACTTTTCCCAGTTCGCTTACGTTTATTTTAAGGAAGTTTTGTTGGGCATTTTTGGATCACCTATTCGCAAAACCAGCGAAAGTATATCAATAGTTGGAAAATTTAATGACGTCAACAAATAATAAACTGACGTATGAACACACTCCGGCGCGTAATAAAGTTGTAACTGGAAGCCGACTCAGACCACATTGTGAATAAGAATGACAGATGAGATGTGCTCCGAGTTTCATAACTTCACCGATTCCGTATGCAAATGTTTATTTAAAATGCGTAGTAGTCTCGCAGTAGTAATAAATGGTTAGCATGGCCTATTAAGGAAACAGACAATGGGTGAAATTATGGTGCATAGTGCAATACTTGTCCAGCTTCGCTTTCAAGTTACCTGCATACACAGACAAAGCATTCCAACGTTTAACCTTTCCGTTAGAGAAATATATATGTCCAACCTGGCTAAGGTGTCTCTTTGAGTCGTAGCATACAATAGGAGGTTGTCGCCAGTTAAGACTTTATATGTTTCGCCTCTTTTTTCTTTGTCTTCTTTTGAGGATGATGAACGGGACACATATGACTGGCTGACGACGGCTAATAAGCCAGAAATTACAATTCCAGTCTCCCTTGTATTTGTCGGTAATATCATACTGCCTTTATCATGCGACGTTGTACGGCTGCTGGCTTATGCTCGAGAGAGAGCCAGTTAGGCACAACGGAACAAGTGCGTTCCGTAAGAACGATCGGTGAGCGCCCCTACTATTATATAAATGATGTTGATATATACATAGGCAAAATAGAATTACAGGTAAAGAGAAGACAGAATTGAGTGGCCATTTCTGGCTCATCAGCCCTTGGCAGCCAGCAACACTCACCTTCACCGTATGGAACACCTTGCGTTTGATTCTGCGACATTTGTGTTAAAACCCAACGCTTAGACCACTGAGCCATAGCATTCTACTATACGGTCCCCGCGTGGTTAATTATTCCGCCTATTCGAAGCTTTAGAATCGAGTATTGAAGGGGAAGGCAAATGACCTTGTTAACAGCCTGGACGCCAGTGAAGCAGGAGACAAGCAGCTCGCGGCTCACGTGGTTGTCATCTCTAGCAGGAATTTCAGCATTGAGTAGATTTGACGACATCTCTCAAGTTTCATACCACAAAAAATATTCGGCTACACGTTTAAGAATTTCTGAGCAAAGCGGAAAACACCAAGGTGCGAAAATAGCATGGAAAACAGCTTTGATTAAGGTAATGCAATACGGTAACAAGACAATGTTTGATACGCGCCTGTTAGTGCATTCGCTGACGCGTAATAGGGCGGATTTATGAATAGCCATTGGCTTGCAAATGAATGATATAAATAAGGGTTCTGAATGTGAGACTGATTTTCGACCTTGCACACTATGCGCTTGAGCAGAAATTGTTTTCTGGGGATTGTGTCTTACGTATATGCTTGCCCAAATTTCTTTCGTAAGTTCCAATTCTTGTATTGTCTACCGACCTCTGCTCATCATGTTGTCATTAGAGAATGCGGTAGAATCTAAATTACAATTAATCGCCTTCATTCCATAATGCTTGTCAAGAAGCGCCACAACCTTTAGGTAATAAGTTCCATGTCATTGGAAAAGCAGCGTCTACAGGGAACGCCACCGATATCTTACAAAATATTTTGACCTAACACTGTAGAACGCAGGGTTGACTACTTACCCATGAATGAAATCGACATTTAGACATCCATTAAGCAGCCAGAAATTAATGCCGTACTGTTTGCCAACAGTTGACAATACAGAAGTATTCATTTCAGCCTGCTATCTTATCTTGTTCAGATGCCTCATGTGAGCCGTCTCCATTTCTTCTTACACTTTCAGGTAAAAGTCCATGTCCAACAAACGGGAACTCAATACAACTCCTTTCGTTTGTGGAGACAAGCGTGTTAAGTTTGTTTCCGCTGTCTTTTGAAAGAAGGCTTAACTCAAGTCGATCCGTCAAATTCCAAATGGAGAGTCTGGGTGCAATCGAAAATGAAGATTGTGCTGTATCACACATCTTTCATGAGGCACACCTGATGCAATTGCAGTGTTCTTTTCAATTGTCTCAAGCTACAATTCGCTTACTTGACAAGGTCAGCACGTTTCGCTAAATAAACACGAAACTAGTTAAATCCCGCAACATTCCTATGTAAAGGTTCACATTGGATATTAGAAATAATAGCCTCAATTTGAAATAGTACTGCCTGTTTTACATGCTATGCATTGTTTCTCTAAATTGCCGTATTTTATTCTGAATGTTGTTTTTTATATTTCAGAGGGGCAGATTGATTATCTCTGCAGGTACTCCTAAAAAAACTCGCATTCCTCTACCTTTAGTGCTGAAACGCATACCTACACAGGCAACACTCCGATATTTATATTACGGTTCTCAGCCGCATATACTTCGTCTGACGGATCTTCGATTCCCAAATCTGTCGCAGACCGTTCATTTTGCCCCAAATAGAAGATACGATTCCAGTGCGGAATTTTGGAGTGCAAGCGTCATATCCAATTTGGAAATATTTGCTTACGCAGCATTCCACAAAGGACCAACGATATCCTGCCTAGTTGACTAAACTCAAACATGATTGTATGCAAAATATCGATTGAATTCAATCCCATACCCTCCAATCAAACCAACCTCGTAGCCAACGTACCGCATCTGCGCACAAAATGTCATTTTCAAATCTATGTTTGTGCTGACTGCTGCAGAAGTGTTCACCTCATATATACAAATATCTTAAATTGTGTATCTGATGTTAAACAGTTTTATCCAAGCCTGGTTGCGAATCTGAGACAGATGACATAATTTGTGTGGGCCACGAGTTTCTTCAGGTGTGAAAAGAATGTCAAAATTTGATTGAAACAATTGGTGAAAAATTCAAGGGTGAGAGTAAGTCGAGACAAGACTACGGCTATTGTTACAGTAAAGTACCCATAAATTACATTTTATGGCAGTATTCAGACAAGACGCTCAGACGACATGGGCACTGCACACAACGATTCCCTTCTGTTCCAACATGCAATCAGTAGTTGCATGATCTCTGAACTTCAGATGTTGTAGTGTATGAAGGCACTACCTCTTTATATCCCACCTTCTATAGGCCAACTCTGCGTCTCTCAAACAAACTGCCGCCACACTTACATGTGTATGCTTATTTTTAGATTTAGTGGCATCTTCATGAAGACCATAATTTGGCGGTCAACCCAGAAGACTGTAATGCTGCGCAGATTTAGACGATGGTTACCTTGCTCGAAAATCTCACACTATGACAGTTACGCGGACAGATTATGAGCTATGTTCTCTGTTGAGTCCTCTGAATGAACTGGCAGTCGTCTAGCGCAGTAACCCATGTAGAATATATTCGGCAGGTGGGATTCATATCATGTTGTATGCGGTTTGCCAATTACGTGGGGCAGCATTCTCATTAACATTCGTTCATCAGTAGTGAACGACAAGCCATTAAATTCACTTCGAAAAATGAATGGCTACGCAAACCGCAGGACAGTCAAGTAGACCACGGAGATGCCCTTATTACTGGCTACTAAGACCTTGCAATTCTGTCATTCCGAAAAAGACTTGGAAGCAATTTTTTGGTAATTATAACTGTCAGCCCATCGCATATGTACATATAAACCACTGGTCGATAGTATCAGCAAGTTGCTGGAACAAACTTATGAAGCTTCGCCCAGAAAGTCTGCGTGATTGCGTGTCTCTCAAAGTGCTAACACGCTTATAAAATTTAGTTTAAGGGACTGTGATTGCCAGGATGCCATAAACGGTCCTCACGGACAGTTCTTAAGATAATAAGGTTCATAGATCATTTTGCTTTCAGAGCGGGTACTGCGAAATGTACGGCAACAGGTTTTCCATCACATGCTTAAATTTGCCGCGCAAATGCAAAAACAACCTAGAGGATAAGTGAAGGCGATAACCACAATGTGATAACATCTTCTGTCAGCCAGAAACTGAAAATCGTTTGCGCAAGCTTCCAGAGTTTGCTATAAAATTTCGAAGAGCTGAAGATCCATCTCTGCGATCTATCCCCTTACGTAATCTCTTTAACAGTTCTTTGTTAATAAAGCCCATAGATCAGTTAACTTACAGAGCTTACATTTGCTTACCTTTGTCGCGTGCTTTCTAAGGTCAGCCTAGGGGAAAGCTGGCGATAGTTCTTCGTTTATCACATCGCAGTACAGGGGACGAACATCTACACGACGGAAGTTAGGTTATACTTTACATATTCTCGTGCACCCCCCCCCCGCACTACGACATATTCTCAGGTATTCCAAGTGGCTTACCCCGGGCATATTTTTTGCGGGTTTCTGCATTCCTGCCAATGTTTTCACGTGTTCTAAATGAAATTGCATTCAACCAATACTAGTGAATAGCCCTGATGGTGTTGGATAAAGGCTGTTCTTTTTCCACCTCCCGGTTCTTAAATGGTATTCTTAAACACACTACGATTTTAACCTCTCTGATCCATATTGCTGTAGAGAACACGGCGGACATCGTAGGAACCAACAGTAAACCTAACAATGATTTTGATGTTCCTTTCCTTGGAATTGGGATCTAAATTAACCTTAATTAAGGCCTAAAGAACGCAGTTAATTTGGCTGGTTTTTATATTCGAACTGTCAGTTCATCAGTTACAGACGCACTTTTCCAAACATAAAACGTCCTCATTCTTGTTTTTCTAAGCTATCAAGGCTGTCTGGCAGATTATTGTAGTGCTTGCAGAGTATTTGCTTCTGTGAATTACAACCTGTCATCTTGCTTATTTTATAATAGGCAACATCGACGAAAAATGCCGTGTCCAATGCCTCCTTTGACTATTCAACTAGGGCTAGAATATTACTGACGGAAAATAAGATTTAAAAAATATCTTCACTACCTCACTAACTTTCTGTATTCATCCAGCAAAGAAGTCACCGTCGAGTTGACAAATTTAGTCTACAAACAGTAGTAGTTCATGAGAATGATTTTAATGAAACGAGTTCATCAGCATTCCTTCTCAGTGCCGGGCATTTTAAGTGCGTGCTCACCTATGATGGTGACTCAACTCTGGCGTTCCGCGTTACGAGGCGTGCTCCATTCTGACTCAACTGTGGATTATTCCTATTAACTTGTGAACCATAGACTGCCTTCCTGGTCCGAAGTATTTCTTTAATCTAGCAGGGTCAGCATATCACTGGATCTCTCCAGATTAGGGAGTTCGCTAGTCTTTGTGCACCTTCCTTAGGCCATTGTCAAACTAATCACCAGTATCTAAGGCATGATGTTTCATTGGCGTCTCTACTGCTTACAGTGTTGTTCGTGCACAGACCGTGCTTTTTGGGAAGACGTCAACGTGTGCGACCGAGAGTCTCCATCCCGATGTTCGGAATTTTATCCAGGAGGTCTCTCTACTGCCATGTCTCATCAAGATAAGCATTTCCGGGACTGGGGAATTCCTGAAGTTGTAAAAACTCCATCCTCATCCAAGCACATCAAACATTACCGTGTTTAACCGACCTGGCGTTATCCTATCGTTTGTTCCCCTGTGCAGTTGCAGTTGGATACTCACAGTGGAGTTGAAAGACGGTGATTCACTCAGCCGTCAGCACTGCACACTGCCAAGCCCCGATCAGATCACGCTAGCCATACCTCTGAAATAAGACATAGTGTAGTGGACGGTAGTGAGGCGTGCTAGGATCTAATCACGTACCATTTCCTTGTAATACACGATTAAACCGTTTGTACTAAAGGCGCAGAAAGTACAAGTTGACGAAGGTTAAACATTGATCTGTTGATTATCAGATAGGATTTATAGCAATGTGTAACAGGTAAAGCCAAGGCGGCGCAATTTCTTCCAGAACAATGTTGTTTTCATTTTTGCATCACGATTTGTCGACCTCCACATGGACTTCCGGGGGATGCATTTGAAGGTTATTTGCATATCCAATCGCAGTGTGTTTCAGTCAATTGTGCAAGCCATCATGGCTTTGTTGTGGAAGGTTGCTTAAGCAAAAATGTACAATTTTGCTCGTAAAGTCGTGTTGAAAGCTGACTAATCCATCATGCGGTAGACGATTCTCGAAAGATTGGGAAATCGATGATCCGCCAACCGAAAAGCATTCGTTTGACTACTGTCCTGCAAATAGTTGAGGGTCATCCTCGCAGGCAGATATGTCAATACTACATTCAGGTTTGTGTGTGTTTTTTTTCATCAGGAACTCAGGGCCGTGTAGATTCCCACTCCTTTATACGTTAATCATTGTTCATTAGATACGTAATAAACACCTACGGAATTAACAGACATTTTCACTAGAACATTTACAAGGCAAAATAATTACTACTGTGTCATCAAGGCATAGTTTACTTTTTAGGAATATCGCGTGGTGTTACGCAATCCTTACGACAATTAGGAAACATATTTCTGACCATTATGGCCAACGTCAAGGCAAGTCTCTGGACTTCAGTCGAGGATCGAAATCGGGTAATGTTGGCTTCATGCAAATTTCGCAAACAGCACAGTCAACAACTTTTCCTGGTTTTAAACTCTTCATCCAGAAATCAACCCACTGAAACCTGTTCGGTCTTCTCTTTTACGGTAGAGAAAACAGTCTTGTAATGCAGTCTTCCTTGAATTCGAATACATGAACTTGGTTATTTTGCATAAGAAAAGGACCTCTTTCTGAAGGCGGATGAGTGCGAGGATATTAATTTAAAGAAATCAAGTAGGAGGAACACCTGTTTTCAGTTCTTCCCCACTAGCCCCTGTCAAGCTAAATTAAATTAATTTATATTTTTCTTTCGTTTTGGATTACGTCGAGTTTCAGATCGACCTCGCAATGTTGCTGAATACTTCATGATTTCCAGGGTTTTCACCAGATCGTCCATAAAGACAGATTCTGAATTAACTTTCTGGTAAAAACTGTAAAACAAGATAATGCTTAAGGGCATTTACCGAATAAGTGAGCATTCGGGCGCTACTTTTCACGAAGTTCGTTAATGTCACACTAGAAGACTCATTCAAACATCAAACTTCATTTTCGAGAAAAATGGCCGTCTACAACGAGCGTCAGCAACGAATATGTACAGAAATTCTCTCATCAGTTTCAGTTAACAGAGTTCATGAGATAGGTCACGTACTCTACGTCATCCAAGAACGACAGACTGGTGCACAACTTGCAATGTCATTGATCGAGGGACGCGTGGCGAGAGCGCGATAAACGAACCTGGCCCGAGTCTTCGGTCTCCCAAAATGCATAAAAAGGGCGCTCCTCTACGTCCAATCAGATCGCAAAAGCATACCAGCCTACGGACTGGCAGGGGGCTGTTTTGACTCCTCGAGTTACCAACCACCAATTCGGACACCACAGTCAACGCTTCTTCACAATTCTTGGAGAAACGTAAACGGGTAAATATCCTGCAAAGTGACGCCTTCAAATACTTTGGCGTCTCGGACGCAAACTGATGAGCCACAATGGCCTTAATTATGAGCCCCAGCGATGATCATGACAGCACTTAATTATAGTACGCATGTGACCCCACGGCAGTTACGTGCTATAAATACAGCAGTCTTTGTGCCTACACGACTGCTATCTGCAAGCATCCCTGATAATAAGTTTAAGCGAGGATCCGAAACGTCGGATCAATAAACGTCTTGTTCCAGCGATCGCACCTTATTCTTCAGTGTGCGTATTTTCTGTAATGCCATCGCCAGCTGTTGTACTTGCATTGCATTCCGCGGAACACAATGATCGATTGTCTCATGTATGTTATGCCTTCTATTTTAACCGACGCGACTTGATTCAGAAGATCGGATGCGTTGACGGATACCCTGCCTATTCATTGTCATTCGGATATTATGAGCACAGTTAAAGTCTCCGGCAGCCTCCTTCTTTTAGCCCATTTCTCACTCGTATGATTCACTGTGCTTTTAAGGGTCAACTGTCCAAACCCACATAGCCTTCTCTCCATCTCGAATCACATGTGAACGTTAAGGCCTTATGACAGGGGAAAAGCCCAATGGTAGCGATGATGGTGCAGTAAAATCAAGATCAGAAACCATAAAGGTTGGAGCTGAGGCATACAAAAGCCGACAAATGGTACGTGTGTTCTCAATGACCCTTCATAAGCGGATTCTCTCTGAGGACGTCACATGCCACCGAAACACCATACCTTCCCTGGCTTTCCCTTCCCACACACAGTGTTTATTTTTAACTTTCTAAGGAACACAAAAGATGCGTTTGGATAGCAGTTAAACGAATTTCTTACCAACGTCGTCCCTGATTTCCAAATGAAGACAATTCCCTCTGGTTCATGATTTCACTCCAAGCGAACTTATTTTTGACAGCAGTAGCCTGTAATCTTAACCTCGTAAGGGGAACAGTTGTAGTATATGTAACCTAACAAAAACTATCCATTAGCAACAATAAATTTACGACAGTTAAACCTCGTTTCCAATATTGTACGCCACATGTTCCATGATAGGGTGAGAAGAGGCAGTGTGGTCGGCGCGAAAATTCGGGATTGTAGGCTTGCGCGGCATCCGCCTCAGTACATTCTTAACCACACCTGAACCCGGTAGCATGACCAAGTCAAGCAGACCGCAGAATGGTGAGGATGTGATTGGCCGGCACGGTGACAACCCGCACCTAAACGTACCACCGCACCCCCTGGTCCAGAATGCACATTGACTATGATTTTATACAAAAAGGAGAAAAGAGGCCGACACGTATCCCAATTGGTGCGGCATGAGCATGCACCTGGGCGTGCCACAATATCACCCCTTGAAGAAGGAGACACGATCGCCGGCACAAGAGCTTTATAAGCCTGACGTTTCGGCTTTCTGCTCGAATCCATCATCAGAGACAAAAGCAGATAAGGGTGGTTCATGCACATGCGGTTGCGTGATGAAATTGCAGCAATTATCGACTCGAATGTAGGCCATCAAGCAATGATCACACCAAGTGCGACGATCCCGGATGACGGGGGAGCCGTAAATTATCATAGGCATGCGGTAGCATGGCCACTGCATCCTATAAATACCGCAGCTCCTTGTGCAACAACCACTCGTTTCTGCTTTTTTGTCTCTGATGATGGATTCGAGTAGGAATACGAAACGTCAAGCTAATAAAGCTCTTGTCCCGACCTTCGTGTCTCCTTTTTCAAGACTACATCCTGGGACTCGTCTCTTTGCTTCTATTGGCAATATCACCCCTGCTGGTATTTTTTATGGTCGCACGTCCCCGATAAAGTCTTACGAGCCACGGTCTAGCTCCCGTGTCGGCAGAGCACATAAACCGCGCGGTCCGTTTTAGGATGTAAGCATAACAGTGTTTGCATAAGGACTCGCAGTTTGCTGGTTGAGACGCATTGCGGTAAACAGGCAAACACATTTTGTCCAGGGCGAATGGCAATCCGTGCAGAGTTGCCCGCAATTAGACGATTCGAATTTGTCTAAGTGTTTTGCAGATGCTGTCGCAAGCCAGGAGCCTTTGGGAAGTCGTCTGTCGCCCTCACCCATCACTCGTATTTGCAGTTGCGCAGGCACCAGGCCGGGGATCTCACTGCAACAGCAGGAAACGTCTAAAGTCGTTTGCCAGATATAACTGGCCTATGAACAACCACATTGGAAAAAAAGGGTTGATTACGGAGGACGTGGGTGGTCGAAGACGCAAAAGCAGCGTTGAAAACGACTCACTCAAATAAATACAGCCAAACACCCACGTCCAATGCTGGTAGACTTGAGTCAAACTGACTATTCTCCTCATAGACCAAAGTAAGAGGCACCGCACAGATCATCTGTCATCTACAACAAGCATCTCATTTGCCCTGACGAAGGAGCGAATTATAACGCAACTGAGCCTCTTTTTGGATTTTAACTGCCAAAAAGCCGCCATTTACGGATGGAACTCGATTAAGTATTTGTCTGCGCATAATTGTATTTGTATTTTTGAACACAGGTATTTCTGGGGGATGCTCCCTAAGACGAAAGTAAACTTTTGCAAACGCACTAACGTTCAGAATTGGAAAGCTTATTTAGGCTCACGGACACGCAGCCTACACTCAGATACCAAAAAGACAAATCTGCAGAGATCTGTTTTGAATTTCCAATTTAATTATTTATAAAGCCGTATATATCAAAGGACAATGACCAAATGGAACATTTTATTATTAAACGCTTTGCAAAATGTCCTTATTTCAGCGCTCTTGAAACTGGCAACTCATCAGCTCATAGTACAGAATGACAGGATTTCAACCAGAATTAAAAAATCACAATGGGCAAATGGTCTGAACCTCGTCCATACAAAAGACTCAATTGATAGTCTTCAACGCAGGCCTCCAGCACCGTTTGATAAGGATGATCATGGTATGGCGTTTTGGAGGAACTACGTACCTAGTCAGCAAATGAGGACAAATTGGGTTCGGTTGCATTATGTGGCAAGGAACGTTTTTTAAACTGAGAGGACTTTCTCACCGGACAGCCAGATGACGATTGAAACGTTATGAGACGCCTTATAGGCAAGGTCATGCGCTTTAACGCATGCATAGCTGTAGATCAATTAAAGGGTCTACACTTCCGGTTCCATTTAAAACAATCATTGACGGTTGAGCAAATAAAAACTGCCTTATTACTCCACATTTTGTACATGACAGTGAAGGAGAGGAGTTCAAAGAATGTCGAGAGAATGAACATGTGGTACAAAAGGCACGTAAATGGCATGCTAGTGGGCGGTAAAAAGCGGTTTGATGATTACCAGATAGAATGTATGCCAGAACGGAATAAATGAAAACAAGAAGTTACGGTACATCCGACAGTCTCCTGATTTCTTGTTTTCGTAAATTTATTTCAGGATTTTTATACGCACATTCAGGCGTATCTCAGTCAAATGTGCAAGCCATCATGGGTCCCCTGTGAAAGGCCACTCGAGCGAAAACGTCTAATTTATTTAATAAGGTCGTATCGCAATCTGCATCATTCAATTCGCAATTCGATTCCATGATGCGGTAAACAGTTTGCGAGAGATTAGGGAAACTCAGATCCGTTAAACGAAGAGTATTTGTTCGTCTACTGTCATACAGGTAGTTCACAGTTGCTCTTGCAGGCACGTGTATCAATATAAAGTGCAGTTCTGTGTGTGTTTTTTCCTTAGAAGTACCAGGCCTTGTTAATTCCAACTCCTTTATAGGTTATAAAATACACATATATTAGTAGGAATCGTCCAGCGAACTAACGGGTATTTTCATTAGAACATTTAAAACGATTGCGTGCTAGCAAAATTACTATTTAACTTTCATCTTGTCGTTTAATTTATGAAATTCCGCATACAGCTGCAAAATCCGTGCATCAGTTAAAAAAGAAAATGTCTGACCTTTATAACCAATTTCAAAGAAAGTCTCTGAACTTCAATCGAACAATGAAGATGGATTAGGCTAGCTTCACGCAAAACGCGAAATACATTACAGTCATCAATTTTCACCGATGTTAAATTATTTATCCAGAAATCAAACCATTGCAAGTTGTTTCGCTTTCTATCGTATCTCAAGGGAAACAGTGTTGCTGTGCAGCTTTCCACGAATTTAGACGCATGGACCTGGCCATTGTGTCTTGGACACTGGTTTCTGCCTGTGGATGAATTAAAAACGACAACGTTAATCTGAAGTAATTAGAGTAGGTGAGCTAACTCCTGGAATGTTAATCAAAATTCAAAAATGTATATTCGTTTCGAAAGGATTGTTTGATTAACGTTGTGAAAGTAATCATCTTGCGACATAATTTTACAATGATTCAGCTACCGCGGGATGCCGGCATTCGGACGAATTTCTTTTCGACCGCAATCAAAACCCACCTTCTGTAAAAATGACAACTATCCTATCATGATTTTTTTCATTCATTTTCGATGCCTAATAAAACCGATTCAATTTTATAAAATACATGTATATAATTGTTTATTATTTTGCGCATTTTGTAAAAATAGCGTCTTCCTTCAATTTAATCTCGAGAAAAGAATTTAAATCAGTTTTCAAAACGTTTCCGATCCGACCTGCCGTTAAACTTGCATTTCGGGTTTCGAATCTACAAACCATATATTTTCGGGGTATGGAAAACCACACTCTTCTCCACGACATTTAAAAAGGACTATACGGAGTTCATTAAACTTAGCAGCGTATTTGAGTCGTATTGTAAAATTTACAAGCCATATTAGCAAATTCAGAAACACAATGTTCAATGAACGTGCATTCGACGATATTAAGTACACCACATGATAAGAATTATTTAAAACCGAATTAAACCCTTTCCTAGAGTATACAAATGGAACAACACGTAATTATAAACCGAAGGAGTGAAATAAGGCATATTATATGTGTGTGTTCAATGAAATATAATTGTATTTCTAAGGACATCAAAAATCAAGGAGATACATTTATGCTGCCTAAGTTGCCTATTGCTCAGGATGTAGTTTTTGCATGCGGCCGAAAGAAGTTACTTTAAAAGCCGGCATCCTGAGGCAGCTAAATTATTATAAAATTATGCTGCAAGATGGTGATCTTTCCATCGCTACTTAGGTAATCTTTTCAAAACGAAAATCCATTTCATAATTTTGGTGACCATTTCACGATTTAGCCCACATTATGTACGTCAAGACAGTTCAACATTAATATGGAACGCCTATGCAACTTAGCCCACCACGGTTGCCATACTCACAGAAGTCTAAGGAAGTGTAAAGGTAGCTTTAAATAGAAATATACGAAAAAGTATCAGACAGGCTTTGATACAGTGCAAAAAGGCCAGTAAAAACGCCGTGTTTAATAACATGACCTGTCTCACCCAGTGCTAACCTCCCTCAGAAAAGTTCTTTATAAAGCCCAACAGCGAGCCAATGATACTTCACTGAGCTGTATAATTATGCATGTAGTAAGTAATTCGTCTCTGCTTTTTTAAAGTCGATCGCGGTTCAGTGACACCATACGCAAACGAAATTCCATTTTTCTCAATCGTTCATCATTATTGCATTAAACAGTCAGAGGTTGTTGGAACAGAGACAGACTTGGAAAATGTTCTTTGCTTACTTGACAAATACTTCTATACTACACATTCATAGAAATATACAAATGCCAGATAAATAAGTTGCGCACATGTGGGGAAACTGCAGATAATCTGGTGTCATGCTTTTCATATTATTCAGTGCATTTCCGAGGTATTTGGAAAATGTACTTTAGCGCCTCCTTCATTGTGCGGTGTTTCTTGTGATTAGAGACCGGTATCATATAAAATCTGCAATCGTGTATCTCTATGATCTCTATTATCAGATACACCCTCTTAGTAATGTGTACAATTGACGACTTCTGTACAATGTAGACCGATTGCACGGGTAAAATTGTTTTATAAACATAATTCGGATTCACATTTGGACAGATCTTCGGCCGAAAAAAAGCTCAAAGGTAGCTTTGAAATGGACAACATTTACTTTTATGCTGATACGAACCTTTAAAAATTAGCAGGCCTCACTATTAAATGTGGTCTACGCTTCGGTAAACTGCATCTGAAACACAAGATCTAATGAGGGTCCCACGGTTGATCATAATCTTTGTAATGAATTCGCTCCTAATTTAGTCGGTGAAAAGGTGCCAAAATTATAGAAGGTCTGTCAGTATGCGAAATAAGACATTACAACCTTTGTCCGGTTGCGTTCTACACCAATAATTAGTTCCGACAAGATCTTCTCCCTCCACGAAACATCGGGTTCTTATAGAACTCTGTTGAATTGTAAAAAGGTCAGTCAATAAGCGCAAATGTTAGAATTTGGCGTGTGGTAGGCTACGTTTGTGTCATATAACTTTTTCTAAGGGCACATTGTAATAAACGGCTTTTTAAACAAGAATGGATATACTCATTCGTCGTAGATGTTCTTTTGATGTCTTCGATGACAATTCATGCCATTAAGATTCTGAAACTTTTCCGACTAAACAGTAAAGATAGCGCGAACTCTCAAGGGCTGAAACCAAGGCCTTTAAAGATAGTTTTAGAAAGTAAACTCTAGAGGGATCTTCTACTAGAACGAACAGTAGGGGGGATCCCTGGCCATAGAGGTCTTTTTTTTCAACCGGATTACTCAGTACAAGAGAGAATGAAATGGAGGGCGCTGAAGGCGGAGCTGGCGACCTTGAAAGAACAAGGGGAGAAAGGACTAGTAATAATGAACGGAGTGATTGTTCGACGACAAAGACCCCTCCTGTGGAGGACGCCTGTCATACTAACAAAGGCCACACGGCCGAGCAACTAATTCGACGCAACAACCTACACAAAATTAAGTTCTTCTACGGAAATGTACAAAGCCTCTTGAACAAACTCGATGAACTTAAAATAATTGTGGACGAACCATGTCCTGATGTTATTGCATTAACTGAAACGTGGCTCACCCCAGATGTCACAGACCCCCAAATACAGTTAGATGGTTATCAAGTGTTAAGACGAAACCGAACCAAAAGGCGAGGTGGCGGAGTTGCCCTATATATCAGCAATGCGGTCGAATATAACCCTGTTGAAGAATGTGTAAATGAGCATGATCTGGAGCTGCTGCAGTGTCATTTGCTGGTTCCCAAAGCCGAAAACGTAACTATCACTGTTGTATATAGACCTCCAAATCAACCTGCCGACGAAGATCAAGCGTTAATCACTCGACTCCGCGAGGACAGTCGAAAGCAAAACATTATTATTGTAGGAGATTTCAATGCTCCGCGGATTAATTGGGACCTTATGACAGTTAAGGGCCACGGACAAGGATTCGACCAAATGCTATTAGACATGACATTTGATGAATTTCTGTTTCAACATGTACGAACTGTGACTCGGATGCGTGAAGGTCAGAGAGCTAGTTGCCTGGACCTTGTGTTTACTAAAAACGAGGAAAGCGTTGATGAAATAAATGTAGGCCCGCCCCTAGGTTCTTGTGATCACATGACATTAATGTGGGAGTCGACACTCGTAGCTGTCCCCGAACGAAGCTCAAAGTCGTTAAGAAATGTCTGGCGGGGTAACTTTGAGGCAATGAAATCAGAGATTGGACACACACTATGGACCGAAGCATTACGAGGAGACGTCAACGAATGCTGGACAACCTTCGAATCAACTATGAGAGACCTGATTGAACGGTACTGTCCCCTCAAGAAACATCCAACCGGAAACAAACCGAAATGGCTGACAACAGCGGTTAAGAAGGAAATCCGAAAAAAACGGAA
>CACRXP010000209.1:624906-638262 GCA_902702965.1 Spirometra erinaceieuropaei
TTTATTCACTTGAATAAAGATGTCTTTGGCAAAGTATACGGGACATTTGTGCGGCCGCACCTGGAATATGCGGTACAGGCTTGGCGGCCGTGGCTTCGGAAGGATATAGATATCCTTGAAGGTGTACAACGACGTGCTACAATGGCTGTTCATGGCCTCAAAAACTTCACGTACGAGCAGCGCCTGACGGCCTTGAACCTCTATCCCCTCCACTACAGGCAGGACAGAGGTGACCTCATAGCAACGTTCCAGTTGGTAAAAGGACTTAATCTGGATGTCGACTGGGAAACGTTTTTTGAAATGGCACCCAAGTCCAATCTCAGACGACATGATTACCAGCTTAAAAAGGAACTGTGCCACACAAATCAACGTTCCTCCTTTTTCTCACAGAGGGTCATTCGCCAATGGAACTCTTTGCCGGAGTTTGTTGTTAATTCCCCTACCGTGAACGTGTTCAAGAGACAACTGGATACTCACCTGCTGAAAGGCAACCCAAACTGCCGAAGCCTGGTCTAACGGATTATAGCAATGACTATAAATATACTACTCACAGGATTTCAACAGATCCTATTTTTACGTCAAACTTAGCCCATATTGAAATTTTCACAGTCCGAATGTGGTGAACAAAGTTTTTCGCAATTATTTTGCGAATATAATACCCCTTTCACCTTCATGTTACATTATTAGATGTATGAATTCTCCTACTAAAACTGCAAGCAAAAGTTTTGCAATTTAACTATTTTACTTTATACCTGTACCCTCTAAATGGAGTTTTCATGGCTTCTGTTGTTTACTCCAAATATACTGACTGATACTGACTGATACGATTAAACATATGACTTGAAGGGCTATCCGCACGAAAGCAAACGCTCAGAAGCTCGTTAATCCTGCAAATACAATGAAGAAGTAGTCTTGCTGACAAAACATACTGCGCCTATCATTTCGAGCAGTCAGATAGGATTAATTAAAACCCTAACGTTTTTGCGGATATTTCATGGACCCCTCGTATCTAGAACGTTGCGTTACTAAGGGAATGCTTTCCTACTGCACGCATAAGGGTGTGCTCCCCACTGCCTCTGGCAATTTCATTAGCGTCTATTTGTCTTCGATGAGCCTTTGAAAATTAGTCCCTGTGGCAAGATTTATTGCTGTGGCGTATCTGTTATGAAAGATGGTTACATTTCCTCCACTCCATTTAGTCGCACCTTGCGTATTACATAAAAGGAAACTAACGAACATGTTCAAACGTTAGGCCCTAGAAATCCGTGCCCTATTTCGCATACAAATAAATCTTGGTGCACATCTTCCTGGCATTTATATAGAAAAACAATTTGTTGAACGCTGCCGTGTTTATGCCGTTTAAAATATCCAGTTATTTGGCATTTGAAGGCTTTTCATGCCTTTATTAGTTGAGTATGCTCATAAATGTATTTTCCTCCGTTCCGGCATTTTCCCTATGTCGAAGAGGTGTGCCAATTGTGAATTTGCAATTGGAAAGCAAATGGTTCTGCGTTGTAGTTTAATTTGTGGTAGTTCGCTTACACTTTGGAGTTCTCGGTGGGTACACTTGGACTGGTTTTTGATTGATTGGAGGCGGTTCGTCGATGTAGATATATTTTATGGGTTATCGGGCGTAGATCCTCTAATGTCCAAATAACAGGTTATGCACCTTGCGCAACAACTGTTTAATTGCCCTCATCCATTAATACGGTGTAGGATGGGGTCAACATTTGGTTAGTGAACGCCAAAACCATCCCAGAATTTGACTTATCACCGTCAACGAAATCACTGCCCTGTCAGGCATAACGGGCATGCCAAAGTCTCTTAATAGACAAACCCCCGGCTATTTGCATTCAAAGAAAGGTCCACTGTTATGCGACTTGACTCCATGAACGACGTACTTGCTTAATAGCTATTATGCACTTTTCTTCATCGAAGTTAAAATGGTTACTAGATCCCTTTGAATTATCTACGACTTCAGAATATTTGACTCTTACTTTTACTGAAACCTCTCCGGACATCGACCTTCGATGTAACCATTCGATTTCGAATCCCTACAAAATTCCTCAGCTCAATTTCAGGCAAATAAAATGAACCGGGCACGTACGATATTCAAGACCTGACGTGACAAAGTACTAGCACGACACTCGTGACTGTCGTAGGTTCAAATAAATCAGCCACGACGGTGTAAACTTTGACCATGTCACTTACTTGTGGTTGATGCTTTGCTAGTTACAGCCTCTGAGCACACGTCGGACATCGTCGGAATGTAAGTTCGAAGTGCCGCCGAGTAGGAAATCCACATCGAGCTCCTAGTCTAAATAGACCCAAGCTCTCAGTCATATTGTCAACGTAGACTCATCCAACAGTGAGCCAAACCGCGAAATTTGACGCTAATGTAGCATAAAGGGAGACCTAACCATTGCCGAGACCAAACATTCAAACTGAAATCGGGACCCAACGCAGAGGAATCTATTTCTCCCTTGATCGCAGTCCCACCTCCAACAGCAGCTTAGGCCCAAATGCCAATCCTTACACGAAACTCCAATATTTTTAACTAGTCTTAACATTACCCCTAAACCTAATCATGCGGGAAACGTTTACTCAAATAGCCGCATACTATAGTGTTCGTACAACTTGCAGCTGCCGCTCCAGTCCCCCTTTTCTCCGACCCCGTTTTGTTGAACAGTGGCCGCGACAGCTGTTGATACACGGCCAACCTCCACCCAGCTAACAATCAGACATTGCCGGTCCAACTACATTGACTGTCGGCTGACCTCACAAACTTTTATCACCTCACGCGCGTCTAATGCCCTGGCTTGATACCCGTGAGGCATTGTGTGCATGCGCCCCCTATTCCTCCCCTAACCTGTCCAATCACACGACCAACACTCAACAAGTCACCCCCTCCTGCTGACCCAGACCCTCACTCCCACGTAAACAACACACCGCGGCTGACACACTCCGTGAAGGGACGCTTATGTCTGCCGTAAGCAAACAGCCAACTTACGGCAACCTGCCCTGTGTACAGAAGAAACTATTCCTCACAGCTCCCTGACTTCTGACATTAGACGAAACGAAATTATTGTGCGTGATTTATGTTGATCTCACATCCTTGATCGCCACAAACTATAACCACAGCGCTGAGTTGATTAGCGATGAACAACCGATTGGCACCATGCTGTATATGACACTCGACACGTTCTCGTAACGGAGCATTGAATGCAAAATCCGTCAAAGCATACCCATTAACTGCGCTCATCATATTGCCATAGACCCCATGAGCTGAGTTCGTTGAGTTCCAAGCCATTTATTGCATCAATACCCATTGGTTAAATTTATAAACGCAGATGAACGGTAGTGCTTTGAGCTCAAGTCGAAAGGACATTGCCGAAAATTTAATTTTAGAAATAAATTGTGTCCGTTAGAATTTTTTACTTACAAGTCTCTGGTATATCCAACAGTATTTGTCATTAGTTAGACTTTTCAGACCGTAGGCAGTGATAAGAAAGTGCATTCACATATAAAACCCGGATTGATATGGAATATATAAAATCGGTTCCTGATTTTCAAAAGAAATCCCGAATTTCACCCCAAAGACCATTGCACACCTGAACATGCTTAGCTTTAGTTGATATGATTCCTCACAATACTCCTCGGAATTTGCTTGGGTGTCAATTAGGCAAACATTAATAGTGTACACATTCTTATAAACGTAGTTAGCATCGTTTTTATCTCAACTCTAAGCTTAGCTAGCTTGCAGTATCTTTTTTTTTCCCAGCACACTATATGCATTCAGTGTAATCACCAATGAATATTCCTAAAGCCGGATTTCTTCACGCAAACCATTTTGAGCACAGTGGCTTTTCTGCTTAACAAAGCTCACGAAACGTGTTATAGATCCTGCAATTTAGTTCAAATCAAACGAAAACAAATATACCAATTTTATTTGCTGTGGCCTACAAACGCATTGGATAGGATTTACGTCTTTTTGTTAAGGTATTATGTAAGCCGCTAACCTAACAATTAGACTAAAACAAAAATAAGACAGATGATCTAATGTTTTTTTGATAATCATACTGCTTCTCGTCTGCATAGATATTTTGACAGGCGTTCCAGTGCCCCATTCTGCGGCGCCGTTTTGTTGGTCGATGGCCGTGACAACCGTTGACAAGACGTGGACACACGGACACCACCGCCGGTTAGAAGTAGGCCACCTCCCGTCCAGCTACAGTGACCCTCGACTGCCCTCACAAACGTCCTCGGCCTCACGCGCGTCGGACGGCCTGGCTGGCCATCCGTGAGACCTTGTGAGTATGCACCCCCTATTCCTCCCCTAATGCGTCCAGTCACATGAACAGTACTCAGCCAGTCACTCCCCTCCCCCTGCTGACTCGGGAATGCACAACGCGTAAACGACTCACTGAGACTGACGCTCTCCGGGAACGGAACACATGCAAGCAACCAAACCTGCCCTGCGATGATAATAAACCTTTTCTCACAGTTCCCTTATTTCCGCAATTAGATGGAACGAAATCATTGTGTGTGATTGCAGTTAATCTTGCATTCTCGACCATCACAATCGTATACATGAAGAAAAGCAGGATCGCAACTGAAGTTCTGAACTACAATCCCTGATCCCATTCGTAGGATCATAACCCAGTGTTTTACCTAGTGCATTATGAAGGCGTCTTGCCTTGCTGAAAAAAGTTTTACAATTCCAACATGCTGGCTTTAATTTCTGTCAGAAGATTACAATGAATGCCTACATTCTTACACATTGATCAAACAAATGTTGAGATGGGACAATTACTGAGATGATGAATTATGCTCACCTAATGCTTGAAAGCATTGACCCACTGACCTCAAATCAAAAAACTGGTTCAATAGTACTAGCTTGTAATACTTTCGGACAGGTGGTGGTTGTCACTGCGATCAAAAGGTTTCGAATGTCCCAAGTTGTGGCATGTCTTTTGGAAAATTACCAAACCCTTCTTACTTTAATTCAGCTTGCAAGAGGTTCTTCTGTGCAACACACGACCGACCTCTGCAGCCTGATTGCAGTCACTTCAGCTGCCGCTAGTAAGCGCTGACCCAGTCATTTAGTGTAGTCAGGTGGGACCTTCTAAATCAAGCTTAAGGATTCGTTAGTGTCCACATGACGCCTACAATCAAAACCTTGTGCGAGGATGGAGCGGTGTATTCCCTTAATTTCACCTCGCCTAAGCCATACCGGCAGGTGTTCGCGCATTGTTGTGGATGGGTGTCGACTCATATGACCAATATAGCCTCTTCCACAGAAGCAAGTAAATGAGTGAATACACATGGTGTCGAATTTAGCCGGTCGACTACCCCATTTGTCCCGGTCACAAAGACAGTCGAGTACGACCAATATAATCTGCTACATAGGGGCAAGAAATGGGGACGCGGCATGCGAAATCCTGATCAGGCACCTTGCCACGCCGTTTCACGGACAGTCCTAGCAGAAAGAGTTCAAGAAATGTCTTTGAACAACCCCGTCTCACGCGGAGGAGGTAGATGTAGGCTACAAGCTCAGACCACTACCATGTGCATTTAAACCCTTACTTGCTTTTGTGAGGCAGGCTATATTGGTCGTACTTGACTGTCTCTGTGACGGGAAAAATAGTAGGCGACCGGCTCAGACCATCGCCATGTGTATTTACGCCTTTACTTGCTTCAGTGGAGCAGGCTATATTGGCCATATGAGTCGACACCCATCCACAAGAATGCGTGAACACCTGCCGGCACGGCTGAGGAGAGGTGAAGTTGAGGGAATACACTGCTCCATCATTGCACAAGTTTTTGATTGTAGGCGTCATGTGGACACAAACGAATCCTTAAGCGTGATTTAGAAGGTCCCACCTAACTACACTAAAGGACTGGGTCAGCGCTTATCAGCAGCAGCAGCTGAAGTGACTGCAATCAGGCTGCAGAAGCAGAGGTTCTGGGCGCGCAGAAGCACCTCTAACACGCTCCGCGCCTGCCGTAAGCAGGGATCGATTAACTGTACGCATGCCTCTACGTCCCCGTTCCCTTCTTCTTTGTGATACGTCTCCACCTAACCCTCCCTGTCACTTACTGCCTCCTCTCTCTTTCCGCCTCTAAAAATAATAACTTTCAGGATATGATAGGGCAATGCACAGCAAAAATATATGCCCTGGGGTAGCATGCAAAATTATTCCATACTGAGGGCATCGTTTCTTTTATCCGACGTGCGCCTTTTTAAAAAGTATAGTGCAATTTAACTTGGTTACTGTTTTTGTATACATTAAGGTGCTAACCTTGTCAATTGGGCAAATTGTAGCTTGAGACAACTGAAACGAACATTGAAATTGCATCAGGCGTGCCTCATGAACGATGTATAATGCATCGCAAACTGCACTTTCGATTGCTTCCATTCTCTTCGTCTGAAGGTCGACAGACTGGCGAGGGTTAAGCTTTCTAGCGTACAAACTAAATACGCTTGTTGCCTTAAACGAAAGAAGCTATATAGTGTTTCCGAACTTTGGACATGGACTATTACTTAGAGGGTTAATGAAAAATGGAAATGGTTCAAATGAGGCCTCTTAGCAGAGTGGTGGACCAACTGCGCCAGGTGTGTCTGTGCGCATGTTTGTGTTTTTGGTCCCAGCTGCTGGTCAGGGTTATGACTGACTGAAAGAAGGCAAAATAAGCCGGAAACAGTGGTGTATCAATCTACCCGCATTCGCTGTCGTCCGTCCTCGCCGCTAGTATGACTTGGCCGATTTCGACCTGGTAATTGGTTGCCTGTTCGGGACCTTTGCCACGCATTCCGAGCTTGTTTGCTTCGTGAAGCCAAAATATCGGTGCGCCCATTCCTGAGAAGTTCTTTGAAAATTCCTTTGAAAAGTTCTTTCCCAGGGAGATTTGCGGCTTATGTGTATAATATAAGAATGTTCTTAACATATGACTGTTTGAAAAGTCAATTTGGCAAACACGTGTTTTCGGTAACTCTTCATCAGGCCAACCATGGCAACCGCAGAAAAGAAAGACTCATTTATAAGACTGCCTTTTCAAGGGGACGCAGCAAGTGACCTAGTAAGAAGACGTCTGATGACAGCGATCACTAGCGCTTTCCCCGCGGCGAATGTAATTGCATGTTTCACGAAATCTCCCCTGCTACGCTTGGCAGGTAAACACCGACTCCCGTTGCAGAACACATCGATGTGTATTTACTCATTCAATTGCTTTTGTGGAGTGGGATACATTGGCCGTACAACGAGGCGCCTGGTAAAGAGAATACGTGACCACATACCGGCCTGGCTAGGCAGAGGTGAAAAGAAGTCGATATCGAGTCGATGCCAAAGAAGCCTTTCATGTTTTCTACCGTACACCAGTAAGCTTCTCCAGAGGCCTACGTCAACGGGTGCTAGCTGCAGCCGAGGCAGTGGCTATACGGCTAGCCAACCCAGTGTTATGATGTCAGAAGACTCTGACACAGGCGATCTGCCTTCCGTATCCAACGTCGACCACAACGTCGCCCCAACCTCCTGATGGCAGTGGTGTGTGTACAACGTACTCCTACAAACATTACTCACAGCCTTGGTCCCCTCTCTTCCTCGCCCCCTTGACCCAATGACCACGGCACGCTGACCATGCCATAGCACGCCTCGTCATGCGAGTGGCGTGGGAACGATGGGTGTTAATAGCCCCTGAATCACTTACAAGCCCTGTAACTTCGCACAATTTAAATTCCTGTGTAACCGTTTTGGCCTGATGAAGAGTTACCGAACACACGTGTTCGTCAACTTGACTTTTCAAATACGCAGTACTTGTAGTTTTTCGAAATTAAACCTGATCTTTTCTGTCTGTCCTTTATGATGACCATGCAAACACTGGGCACGCCGTTTCGTCGAAAACCGCATTGCTGGCCTATACTTAGTATGAAAAGTTCATGAATACTCACAACAACGAACATGAATGCAGCGTACATTAACGGGCATGTTGAGTTGGACACCGCGTACACTGCGCAGTCAAGGACATGGTTCCGTGCCTCACTGGTAGGGCATTCTACGCAATGATCATATTTTTCGGGTTTGAATTCTGGAGGACCAAATATTCAGAGTTAGGGTTAGGTTTTGACAGGCCGATCGCGTATATACGTCTCCTATCAAATGCAATGTATACAATTTGACCAATATTATGCTGAATTGTTGATCATCGTTTGGAATAGTGTAGGGTCAGTCATGAAATATTAGTGCATTCTAGCACATGGCATAAGTGCATTTTCTAGAAATGAAGAAAGCACCATGGTGAGCAAATAACAAGAAAAACAGCTTTTTTACCAGTACGTGGCAGGTAGGTGCATGAATTTTCATACGTACTTTGCAACGCATTTTCTGATACGTAATAGGCCAGATCTGTGGATTGCAATTGGCTTGCAGATGAATGACATAAATAAGGTTTCTGAATGGGAGACTGCTCTTCGACTTACCACGTTATGTACTTAAGTTTAAATTGCATTTTGTGGTTTCTCTGTTATGTCTGTGCTTGTCCAACTTTATTTCGTAAGTTCCAATTTACGCATTATTTGCGTCTTTTGAAATGCTCAATTATGAGGACAAACGGGCTGAGTCAAATTGTGGAAATCTGTTCTAGACTGCCGCGAATGCAAATTCCAATTTTCAACCTTATTTATCCCACACCATTTAGCAGTTTTGAATGATTATGTATTAGGGATGTTGACAGATTTATAAGGCAAAAAAATAATTTTTCAAAAACCATATTTTACAATGCATTAACAATTAACATGTAAACGAATACAACAGTCGCAGACAAATATGTCTACTGGTCTCCACGTAAAACATTGTCAGCGGTGATAATTGGTGAAATCGAAATTGCGATTAACGCCGTTCATGCCCTTAACCTTGTTAGCAGCCACCCTAATCATTACATATTATGTGTCATGTGGCTGGGGAAGCAACCTCTGCATTGTCCGACTAGATAACTTAAATATTATGTTCAAGTAAAAAACAGTTGGCAGCACGCTACTGCATAATGCCAGAATCGCTGTTGCTGATAAACTAAATCAACTGCAAGCACCTACCGAACGGCCGGATATTAATGAATCACTGTTGACTAACAGTTAACGAGTCAACAGTGGACATCGCATTCGGCTATCTTCTCTTGTCGAAAAGTCTCTTTTGAGACATTGCCCTTTCTTTCTTGTACCATCAGGTAATAGCCGATGTCCGAAAAGCGGGAACTCAATACAGCTCCTTCCCTTTGTTGAGAAAAGCGTATTCAATTTGCTTCCGCTGTATGATGTAAGAAAGCTTGACTCTCGCCGATCTGTCGAATTTCGGATGGAGACACCTGAATCAGTCGGAATTGAAGATTTTAATGCATTACGCATCTTTCATGAGGCACACCAGATACATTTTCAATGTTCTCTTTGGGTGACGAGAGTTACAATTCGCTTAATTGACAAGGTCAGGGACGCCCATTAATGAAATAAACATGAAAATCGTTAAACTGCCTAGCATTTCTACATAAAGTTGCGTGTGAGATATCAAAAGTGTTGCCCTTCGTCTAAAATAATTTTGCATTTATCTAAGGGCATTTCTTATCGATATGCTTTGCCACATCATATTTTGACTGCTTTTATTTCACATTCGAGACCTGGGAACACATTACCTCAGCAGGTACCTTTAAAAAACACTTATGTTCCTACATTTAGTGTTTAAACGCATACCAGCACAAGCAACCGTCGCTTATTCCTATGATAGTTCCCAGCCGCCTACTCTTCGCCTGACTGATCTCCGATTCCCAAACCTGTCGCAGGTTGCTTATGTTGCTATAAATAGCAGGTAGGTTTACGATGAAGAGTTTTGGGGCGCAAGTGTCATTCACAATTTGGAGCTCTTTGCCAACGCAGGATTTAACAGGAGGACAACGATATCCTGTACACTTTACTAAACAAGAACATGACAACATGTAAATGCGGACGGAGATATATTTCAGTAGCAACGCCTCCTATGTGCAAATGTACAAGCAGAATAAAAGCCGCATCGTATACATTGCAAGCTCGTATATCTTGATCTAATGAAACGTTCAAAAAATATATTTAACTGTGTGCTAACGAGCTCACCATTAACTTACCCACCGAAATTCATTTTCGACGTTTTTTTGAGATTGGATGGTTTGTGATACGCATTCCAAAACTATCCGTTACGTTCTAATACTTCTCAGCAGAATGACTGTTGCATTCATATTAACGTACCCCTCAACACTTTAAGCAGCAATCCTATGATTTGGACAATGAACGTTGTCATTTGTAGTACTTCATTTTGACAAGATACTCACATTATACAACATTCTGGGCAGATCAGTTAGAGAAGGGTTTGTTTGGCGCTGCCATTCGGCGAGGGCCGCGCCGCCAGGGGGCGACAGTAGGACAGTCGTCCAGAGCCTTCAGCAAGGTCATGTCTGAGTCACCCTCGAAGATGATTGGTCAGCTTGGACAGCCAGCATTGGCCAAGATCCAGATTGCAATTAGTGCGTACGTGCGTGTGTGAGGCTCAGCTTTGCAACATGCGTCCGGAGTTGGATACCTACAGATGACCCAGTTGCCATCTATAGAGTTTAACCGTGCTTGGATTTCCATAAAATCGCATTTCACGCGAAATTATACAACCACCTTAATCTTAGTGAAGCGTGATCCCATCTAAGTAACTCCCAGCCATACGCTTATACATGTGCGGGGGAATTTTCGAGGAATAATTATGAACGCCTGCTTTATATAATACTCAACCTCCTAGCCTTCTATGCTGGACAATTCAACCGTCGGTTAGTTTGTTCCTGGGTGTTACTTGGCAACGTATTTCAGACGAAAAATTACAGACTAAGAGAATTTATGTTATTTCACTTTGGCGGTGGAATATTTGGGACTGAAATATTCGGACATATAGTGTTGTTGATCTCTGTCTTAAAATAATAGCGAAACCTACGCGGTCGCTTAAACGTCTCCGGGTTAACAGATTATGGGTGTATGTCATAATTCAGACAGCCGGAATAAGAAAAGGACAGACTCAAAAATAGCATGAAGTCATTAGAATGCTGCATCCTTTAAAGATTCGTGGACGATTTATGCACAAATCTGCTCCTTCAGAGGGTGTGTGAACGTGTCTGCGAACAGAGAGCGATATGTTACGCAGCACTGGAAAGCAAATTCAGAAAGCTGCCTAATCCAGGGTCGTCAAAAAACGGCAAACTTGTGCACAGTCAGTCGTCAAATGAACTGACAACGGATCAAATGCAGGTGTTACAACACTAGGCTGTATTCAACACAGCTGACGCCAAAACTGTGAACATGATTGATGCAGTGAAATCAATCCTCAGTCAGATGGAAGCAACCGACGACGCCAAGAACCTCATCCGAAATCAAGTGCCGTCTCTCGTTATGGCTCACAGGCCGCGCTAATTGCTGTCCAAGGTCAACCGTGCTGCACTAAGAGCACTCAAGGCTGACAAAGATATCGTAATCCTTCCTGCGGACAATTGGCCTTCCACGGTTGTTTTGGAAAGGACAGATTACTAAAAGTATTCTAAATGTTTAGTGGAGGACCGCCAGTTCTATGTCCTTTGCGCCAGCAACCCCGTAAAAACACTGACAAGAGAAATCAATGCGACGCTGTTGACATTAGAAAATTCGGGCGCAATATCGCCTTGGAATTGGACTTGCACACAGATCGGAGGCAGCCAAAAGGCGTCAGACCCACTAACACGGTAGGAAACATCTGCAGTCGTTTACGGGGTCTGGAGCAGTTCTGGGCAAAGCAACTATGTCGGATAAATTGGAAGACAAGTCTGGACGCGGTTGACAGATCACGCGAGAGTAGTAAGGAGGAACGGTGCCAACTATCAAGTCGCGGCTCATTCGACGGGACTCAATCGCACATTTAAGTTTTACAAAGCAGAAACCTTTACTAAACGCGACAACCGCGTGAGTCGTGAACTGCTCGAGTCCCGTTTTTCAGGTCCTCGTTCAATCAACCAACGCAATTACTTTCCCGCTCCATATTCGGCGCTGAGATTTAGTGTAGACAAAGTAGTCAGTCGCAGGGAGAACGCGCAGATAGCCACTGTCTCTGATATCAATGTCGGAGAGCATAATCACTTAAGAGCCCGAACTGATGGCGAGATCCGATAGTCAGCCACTGGTCGATGTACGATGAGCGTGGGTGCCGATAAGCAATTGCATAACAATGGCATGATTCAAAATCTGGCCAGTCGATCTGTGCTGCACTCTGGAGCTGCCAACAGTGACAGGCCTGTAGCGGCCTAGTAACAATATCCTGTATATATATATATATATATATATATATATATATATATTTCGAAGAAGAATGAGTCCTTTGGGAAAATGAACAAACTTTATTTCGTAAATTTTCGAGTCTGGTTCCCCAGCTCGTCTTCAGACGTGTAGTAAGTGTGAAGAAACAGTCAAAATTTAAACAATGCCGAAAAAATCGATATTGCTCTGTCATGACTGAGGATGGGTTAATGCTGTGGGCTGATGTCCCGTCGTGATTGGCTATTACCTTTTCCATTTTTCTTTGAGACTTGTGTACATGGTATCAAGGTCGATGCGTCGATTGATGCATGAATCATCGGAGTGAATGGCCTCTAGGAATTCTCGGCCTTTCTTATATGGGCAGGAACCGACAATGCGTGTTTTATCCCAAGCGAATTTGTGCCCAGTTTCAAGAGTATGCATGGCGACTTGGGATAAATGGTCCCGCCTCTTCACTGCCAATTGGTGTTCATGTAGGCGTGTAGAGGCTGAAGTCACAATGCAAAAATTAGAGGCTATGGCCTTACCATTCATCAATCCCAAATTGTCGGTACGCTAGGTAAATGACACCTTTGTCATCGTCAAGAGAGATCAGCTAGAAACTCTGCATAAAGCTATCAACTCAACACTACCGGGAATTACGTTCACGCTCGAAAGAGAAGCTAACAGCAAAGTCCCATTTCTTGATGTCCTCGTACAGCGAAAAACTGACGCGACATTCCAGACATCAGTATACCGCAAAGAAACTTACGCGGAAGTTATCCTACATTACGAGAGCAACCACCCTATGGCTCACAAACGGAGAGCTGTTAAGACCCTACTTAATCGAGCAAAGACACATTGCTCTGAGAACGAAGGTTACAAAGAAGAACTCAACTATCTATTCAACCTATTTTCCCAAAACGGCTACCCCAGAGATTTTGTACGCAGATGCATGAAAGAGCAGGAATCAAAAGAAAGAGAGAAGGAACTAGATTGTTCCGATCAGACGCCAAAACCAAAACATTGGCGAACGCTTC
>CACRXP010000209.1:654037-671006 GCA_902702965.1 Spirometra erinaceieuropaei
TTTTGACTTGAAAATATTACCTAAGTACTGTTGTGATATTAACCAACGTGCAGCATAATCCCAAGTTATTTCAGTTACTTCGGGATGCAAGCATTTGCACAAGCTCATTTTGCGCGGCCGGCAAAAAGCCCCCCCCCTGTAAAAATGACTACTTAAATAGTGTGAACGTCTTTAATGGGTTCGCGTAGCCTTACTAAATTCACATATATTTCGTAAAAGCATGACCAAAATGTCCATTTTTTCACACATTTGGAAATTTTAAATTTCCTTGTTGAAGGATGTTTACAAATGGGTTTTAAATACGTTTTTCATTATATAATTTTGAAGACTGTGTAAAAGCACGTTCGTAAGACATTCCTCCTCTGCATTTACTAATGATGTTTGTAAAGTTAACAATGTCGTTCAAATCCACTGCTAAATTGTATGAAGCGCATATGGTCTGCTCTTAATTGCGTAAAGAAATGTATGACTTTTGCACATTAAATTATTACAGCTTTTACTTTGGCAAACTGTGTTGCAAGTGTAACGGCATGTCGAGATCAGCATTGTTCAGAAATAAGAAAGGTTTTTTTAAACCGAATTATATCCTACATTAAACTACGAAATTTGAAGAAGACGTAATTATCTTCTGACTTTTTATTTTTTTACGTGCCACCCAGTTTTACAAATTTTGTCGGCGTTAATGTATGGCTCGAACCATCTACAGATGAGACAAGACTGCAGTTTGGGTTTCAGTCAAAACGCAATCAATAATGATGCGCTTTATGCGAACAATTTATCATATAATTGTAGTTATGGCAATGGCCCCGCCAACATGCAAACCGTGATATTTATTCATTAGCCGCAAAGATTTATCTATGACAATGCTGCATAGCGTCATGGAATATGACATAAAAACTTCTGGTGACTTTGACTACTGAGTATCATACAAAAGTTCGATTCCCCAACAAGTGTTTAAAAGTAATCTCTTCAGTCTGTGCAGCAAGGTAAGGATCGTATCTGAAACGAATTCTATCAATCCTCCATCAGAGGTACGTATTCCTGTCAGCACTGTAAGCGATCTTTGATAATACCTGAGAATCAAAACATAACCTTAATAACACATAATAGAAACCTACAAGTTCACTCGTTCTACGTTCCATTTCCGAGCAAAACATGCACAATCATAGTCTTTTATTACATTTTCTTAGTAAAGAATTTAGTTACATGAAAACACTTTGAAATGACGGTTTTCGAAACCGTATAGGAAGTTGTGTATTCTTTCTCGTCTCGAAATTTATCAAAGACTTTTTAGGGTGCATTCGAATTCGTTCGTGCTTGGCACGACTGTGGCTGCAAATCGATCGTAATCTTCGATGAAAGAATGCTACTTTCTATACTGCCAGTACAGACCTCTTCAATTTACGTCTACACCTTCACTTGCTCCAGTGGGGCTAGTTATATTGGTCGAACAACTAGGCGTATATCTAAGAGGATGCTAGAGCACCAGCCTGCGTGGCCAAATTAAGATGGGGAAAAGTCCGTCTTTAGAGCAGTTGTGTTTCCCTTGATTGACATCGCCCACGGCGTAGACGTCAACCAAGTATTCCGAGTCATCAATAAAGGGTCGGCGAGATGCGCCAAGTTACTGTGACAGCGAATACTTGCAACGGCATAACCAGCGGCCATACGTTTAGCCAACCCTGCTCTGTGCTCGCATAAGATACACGCGCTAAAGCTTCCCTGGACAAGGATAAACCCAGCATACGAGTTCACACACCCATCACGTCGCGCTACAGCGATGGAACACGAACAGCTAATCGCCAGAGGCCCTTCTGCTCTCCCCACCTAAGCCGCAGTCAGAAGTAGAATCTGACCACTGAGCTCTGAAGGCCTTTCAACCACCTTCTCCCATATTGTCTGTTGTTGGATGTGTAACCTTTGCTATTCTACCCTCTCTTATATTACTCTACAAGTCTGATGAGAAAAAATCGAAAGTGTGCGTTTGCCGGAACTAACTTCTTCGATTTCTACATGGAAATCATCTCTGAATTTAATCAGTAATATAGGATTCTTAATTAATTCGCATAATATTGACTGAGAACACAAATAGTTTCTGAAACATAGGTCTGAAAAAAATTTAACCAAATTTGCAAAATAAATTTTGCAAGAAGTGTCAGGAAGCAGACGAAGGCTTGATTTTATTAATTGACTAAAGAAACCAGAAAATATTACTACACATTTGTCGTGTTTGACATAAAATAGCAATCAGCAGACGGATCCCACCATTGATATAATGAGAACATGGGATACGTATTCAGTCAGATATGCAAAAGAAGCAATATTGTGAAAGGCCGCTCGAGCTAGCGCGTCTACTTTCGCTGGAGATTTTTTGTTCCGGTGTGCATTTTTGCGTTCAGCATTTCAAATGATATCGTGAGAGACCATTCGCGGAAAATGTATAAATGTGAGGTCTGTCAATCGAAGGGTATTTCGCTGAGTCCTGTCGTAAAAGTAAATTGCTGTAATTCTTGCGGACACGCCTGTAAACTTAAAGGTCAGTATTCTGATCGCCATGTTCCCAACGTTCCCTTCGTCTACAAATTCGCGTCCCTTTGAAAGACAAAGAGGGTATTCATTCAAACATGAAAAAAGATGCGGAGCATAGCTATGCTTTTGAGAGAGGATTCCGACATTTCGTGAGAAATTCTGGCTCGAGCTTGATTGTCTGGACTTTTTTAAATAACCAAGCGTGTGCAATTAAAGAACATGTTTAAGCATAAAAAATAAAAAAATTTTAACACCCGTAAAATGCGAATTTCGTGGCGTTTTTTATGTTCTACTTCTTTAGGGCCGTCCATCCAAAACCCGATTCAATGAATTGAATTCCGCTTTTTCACGAATGCTAGCGGAAATAATGTGTTGAGACTGTTGACCACAAAAAATGGGGATCAGTTTAAGTTCTCCGTGTTTCGTGCATTCACCTGAGGATGAATGGATGGAGATCGTCTAGTCACATTCACTTTTCCTACCAACCGAATCAGGAAATGATCAATAGCTGTTTCTGACATAGTTGCCGTAATTAAACGAGAAGTAGGCGAATGTAAACCATTCTCTCAAATAAATGATGACTGATACGGGCTCAGGTAATTTTATCCCAGACCGTAAAATATATACACCATATACGAGCTTATGCGCTGACAGATATAGAACGAGCATATAACTGTATTTCTGTTTTAAATTTGAATGTAAAATAGTTAACGACGATTGCGAATTTAGAGTTCCTATTAGCGCACACAAGAAAGCAGGACTAGTCAGTGTTTGCATGCCTTTCACTGTTTAATTACCGCCGAAAACCAGCCGGCAGACAATTTTTTGTCTGATTTATGCCTCACTTCAGGTCTTTGGTCACCCAGTAAGTTTAAACATATTAAATCTGAAAGAATCACTAAGTCAGTACTAGGGCAGAATGGGAACCACTGAATTGACCGTTGCTGCTATATTTACAACTAATATCATATCATGACAAGAGGCCATTTCAAATCAAAAGTTATTTTTCGTTTTTTAACGAATAACATAATGAAAGAAAAAGGATGATTTTTGCCAGTCCACTGAGCCAACGGTCAACTACCTTTGGGATTTCATTGCCTACAATCGACAGGGTAATGGAACGCCAGAGAATGCCTTACAGTAATTGTTATTAAGGTGTACCTTTAACGTGCAGTTGCCATTGGACAACAATCTATGTTGACAGATGACGTAGGTATGGGCTCGCTCTTTGGCCCGCTTTTGGTGAATATATTGTTGGGTAACGTAGATTCTTTCCAGCTACGTAACTAGACCAACCGTCTGAATGAATATGGGCGGTACGTGGATGATATATTAGCAATTGCACCGAAACGAGTTGACATCTCATCTCTACTAAATGGTATAAATCAGGCGCAACTATCAATAACATTCACAGTGGAAGAAGAACAGTCCGGCTCACCTCCCTTTCTGGATGTCTTTCTGTGAAGAAGGCCTGACGGCAGCATTCGACATAGCGTCTATCATAAAAAAATGATCCGGACAATACGCCCGTTTTGAGAGTTTCGTACCTGTAAACGTTAAACGTAATTTAGTCCGCGGTTTGACAGAAAGATTGAGGAGAATCTGCTTAGGTGCTCGGGTTGAGAAAGAGCTTATGATCACCAACAGCCTTTTTCGCCAGAACAAGTATCTTGATCGATTCATTGCCAAGGATGTTGCCAAAAGACCGCCAAAAGCCCCGGCCGCCGACGGAAGGAAAGAAAATGCTCTTCATCAGGGTCTCATTTCAAGGGGATGCGCTAAGTGAACTTTAAAGAAGACGCCTAACTGAAGCTGTATCACAGACGTTTCCAGCGGCTGACACCCGTGTACTGTTCTTCACTAGTCCCCTCCTACGCGTAAAGGGCAAGGAAAAACTACCAGCTCGGACCACCTCTATTTGTATTAACTTCTTCACGTGCTTCTGTTGGGCAGAATATATTGGTCACACGAGCCGGCCTTTGCCTAAAAGAAGAAAAGAACATATTCCAAAATAGTTAGGAAAGGGTTAAATAAGGACTATTAACAGATCGATACTAACGCACATGTTAGACACAAACCCCTGTTTAGACGCCAAAGGGGCCTTTAAAATGATTTGCAAGGTCTCGTCAAGCTATCCAAAACTACTTGGGTAGCAACTATTTGCTATGGCAGAAGCGTTTACAATCAGGCTATAAGAAACGGCCCTTTGTGTTCAGAAGAATTTAATTCAGATGCCACAGTTGCCAGTGGTCGAAGACACCAAACCAGTCACCTGAAAAATGGTAACCTTCTCGGGACCCACCTTCTTCCTGGCGTTGACTGGAAGTTTGGTGTTTCACTTTCCCCCCTCAAACGCGAACTGCAACATACATATCTACTTGCCCTTATGATTCGTAATTTCAATATCCATATAAATATACAGGTCCAAAGGTACGTTTTGATAACTGACGTATTACCGTCAAATTGCATTTTGAATTGTTCAGTGGGAATTTACGCGAATCTTTATAACTATTGTTCCAGAAGACAAGGTGTCTTTAAGATTTTAAAATTTTCTAATTTTTAGCGTTTCCAAACCCAAGAGATAAACACTAAAAACGTTTGCATGTCCATATTTTTAGTCTTATCTAAATTTGCAACATAGTGCACATCCAATGTATATCTTTATATACTATTTATGGTGTCTTTTTTGGCATACATGGGTACTTTATATGTATAACATATAATGCGTCCGACTGTTAAACTACAGGTGCAACTGAAATTTAATCACATAACTAATAAAAATAAGACAAATATTTTAAATCCAACTGTCGGAAAGAAAGCGTGCTTTGGCCCCAGCGCGCACGAAAGCCAGATGTTACATTTACTTGTCTGTCTGATTACAGACTGGCCTGACCCATCGCACACACAGGTCAAAATCTGGCCTACCTTTTAGGAAAAACAGCTACTTTTGAAGTGTGAAGGCGCCGATAAAGTTGTATGTTAGGTCTTTTAATCTTTGGGTCATATAAGCGGCTGTCTGGCGTAAAGAATGCAGCTGTTTAAAAAATGGTGATATCTCTAGTTTGGATGGTGATGTTTAAGATATTTCACATGCCCCATTCACCTTTCTGCCAAATTCTGCACTGTAATTTTCCTGAACATGAGCGACAACGATTATCTTAGCGGGACAGCATTTCTATCGTCTAGTCGCTGATAAATTGGACGTGAGCTCATCCTATTTCTCAAATTATCAATCGAGAGTTTTTGCCAACCATGTTACACATCAACTTTTGCACATACTTTTGAATGAATAAAGTCCCCAACACCAGGCAATAAGAGCGATTTTTGGAGAAGTAAGAAACTGCATTGGTAGCCTCAGCCGACTTTGATTAAACTCACGGCAGTCAGTGGGGCCTATTTACTCAGGTGCTTAGAGCGCTGGCTGTACTTAAGTCTTGACGGCGTTGTCGTAGACCAGCACCTCATGGTAGGCTCAGGGTTTTTTCAGATAGACAGGTTACATCCTGCGTTCTGGAGAATATTGTTTTACACGTTTGCACATCTGTCGCTGACTCATACAAAAGCATTAATAAATTTAGAAGTAGAGATTGCGGTGCGTACGATTTTGTAGTCGCGTGGATTTGTTAAATATCGGTTTGTATACATGTTTTGTCGGAGAATGTCTGACAAAAAAATTAAGAAAGTGGCAACGTATTCAGTTTAGTGAAATCTCTACTTAAAATGTAATAGACTGGTATAAAGAATAAAGGAACAGAAATTAATAATGTATTGTCCAATGTTTTTTCTGCATAAGTAACTCACAAATTGCATACATGCATCGCGCGTAAAATCCAGACGGCATATCTTCCTACCCTTTTTTCTAAAATACATCAGTTCTCGCTCATTCGGATGTGCACGACATGATTGGACGTTTGTGGAAAGCGACTCGAACAAATTGATCAACTGTTGTTCATGCAACGATACTCCAAGTTTGTCATGTCATGACCAGTGTGGGCATATATGTCACGTCTCTCAATCCTCGAGAGATTGCAGAATGTAAGATTTATCAAAACGAAGGGTACTTTCACGCGTATTCTCGTACGAATAATAGGCGGCAGATTGTACTTTGCGCGCTTGAGCACCAAGCGTATGCTTGTTCGCGTTCTTTCGCTATCAATACTGGTGTCCGCAAATTGTCATCTGGCTTCACACAGTGGCCACTGCTGCCTGAGAGGTTAACCTCGGTTCCTGTGCACATTAAGCCCCCTAAAAAGGTGTCTTCCCTCTCTCCTGACATCACTAGGATTTGCCCTGATTTTGGTGGCGCCCAGACTGCGCACGCTCGCACCGCCTGGTCACTACACTAGAATATCAAATATTCAACAAGTTTTACAAATATATCTTTCATCGTCAGGCCAGTACAATTACATGGCAATGTACTTGCAAGTTATAGACAGGGTTGAATATGAATCGGGAGCAGGGTTAATCTAACTCCTTGTTTCCTCGCCGCCTACAGGACGCAGTCAGCGCTTTGAGTACTATGGAGCTTTTAGAAGGGGAGGGGCTCAGGTTAGGCTGTGCGCGTTGTCTGCATGCCAAACAGCACGGTGCGTGACACTGTTTTAGAGCCCTGGGGCGGCCGGCGATTGCTGACTGAAATCGGCTAGGGAAAACAAACTGCCTGTGTCAAAGACGTCTGACAGAGAGGGCTGGGTTCGCTAATGGAGTAGTCACTGTCACTGACTGTTTGAAGCACCCGTTTCTGTTGGCGTTTAGAGTTGTGTATTGGTGTATGGTCGAACATGTAAAGGCCTCATCGGTGTCGACATGGTGGTTTGTATCGGATAGATTCGCAAGAATTCAACATGAAATGGTCGATTTTCTCCTTTATCTAACCAGGCACGTTGTATGGTCAATATATTCGGCTCCAGTGGAGCAGGTCATTGGGTAATTACACACGAATGCGGCCTTAAACGGCAGTCGGACTTTGCATACTGCATACAAATCACTCAAAGATGCATTATTCATGGTATGATGTTGCTTGGGCATTCTGCCGAGTTCTCACTCATATACCTTTTCAGATAAGTTATATCGCCTTTTGTATCGCAAAATGCTGTTAGCAACAGCGCTAATACATAACACATCTGTCTGTCAGACATTCAGAAAAAAATTATACGATAGACGGCAGCATTTTTGCCCAGCATTTATGTTGGTAAGAGGAAGAGCCGCAAATTCTAAATTCTGAATTTTTACCTCCACCACAAAACAAGATATTGAAAACCCATAACTAATGCTCTAGATCAAACTTCACTACGGGTTTCGGGAAATCATGTTTACTTTTTAAAAGGACGTTATAGAACAACTCTTTTACCTGGATGTCCTTATACCTCGAATAATTTTGTATATTTTAACACAACGATCTCCTACAAAGACGCTTATTAAGAGGTCATCTCGAAATTATAGGTAGACATTTCGAAATTTGATCATGTCTTTTTCTTCTTTCAAACAAGAAACTTTAATGCACATATTATCTTAGATTCTAAATGAATATTTTATTACAAATAAAAAATTGCTTAAGACTGAATAACTGAACATAGGCAAGTCTGATAATTAAAAGAAATAATGACACTTATATGACATACTGTGCCGAGGTGACGTTTGTATGCAAATTTCAATAAGACATGTGTCTGTTAGACATTCAGCTTTCTCGTCGGTAAGTGCGTGCATTGTTCGGACTTGACATAACAATCAGGGAACTTACTGAGATGATTGGTCTTTGCATTTCTATGATCCCCAGGTCTTCCAAAGGTATTTTAATCACCTAGAAACACCGGTACATGTGACATCTGGGCTTATTTTAATTTGTGTAGACTGCAAAAACAGTAGTTTTTGATACGAGGCACATATTTAGAAGAATACCACGTAATGCCATTTATTTTTCAAGGCGAAATAGTCTGGCGGGGAATTTGGAAGTACTGGGGAAGGGGAAGCCGAAAATATTGGTCATAATCAGTAGGTGAATTGTGGATTATGTTCTGCTTTAGGCAATATTCACTTTAATATTTAGCGATGGACAGAAAGCCTTAATCGATGTATGCCGACTCAGGCGCATATACTAACACTGCTCTCGTGCTTTATTCTCCAGTGGATCCGATTATTCTGGCACGTCACCTGCTCCGAGTGACTGTGCTGAACCGCCATAGGCACTGCTAAAAGGTTTTAGGCATCTGACAACTCATTTGTTTGCTCTAATTAATGTTTCCAACTTCTGTGATCATTCACAGCTTGTTAAATTATAGAAATGTGTCTTAAATTGACCCAATTGTGTCACTTGTCACCTTGCGATTAGTAGCATAAAACCGTGACAACCTCAAGACTGACACCGGAAAACAGATATGAGCCAGGTCTCTGACGGATTCCTAGTTCAAAAGGATTCTTTCCAAGGTATCTACGAAAGGTATTGCAAATCTCACACAAACCGCTGCCACTCACCGACTAGTTTACTCTTGGGCAAAATGTGAAATCGAAATCAATCCTCTCTTTGTTTAGTGAACATTTTTCACAAAGATAAAACCAAAGGTGGCGCGGTCGTCATGCTTCCAGGCAGATGGGGTATGGGTGCAAATGACAACTCAATAATTAAATTGAAGGCCTATTTCTAAAGTAAACCTAGCAGACTGACTATATGTTTAGAAATAGGACTCAGGAAAACACTGTTTATTACTTTTTCCTGGTTGTACTGTTTATTCAGACATGCCAATGATTTCGTCTACAATTAGTTTTTACGACAAATGTATTTGTCTTATTGCGTTAGGCACTGTACACGGATTATTCGATAAAATGTCGACGTTCATCTGAGGACTGGAATACGTTGTGAGCCACTGTTATCTACTAGCTTAGAATGTGGTTTGCCTATCAAAACAACAAATTAATACAGAAAAATACCGGAAAATATTCCATAATGTCACTGATGGAGACCAACAGATTGGAGAAATTATTACAGTTCACTTACGTTTATTTTTGCGGGAATGCAGTTGTGCGTTTATAAAATTCTTATTCGCACCCCACCAAAAGCATATCAATAGTTAAGAAATTTAGTGGTGTCAACGAATAACACATGGACGTGTGCACCCAGTTAGGCGGTACCTGGAAGCCGATTTAGGCCACAATGTCAATATAAATGAGAGAAGGGATGTGCTCCGAGTCTCATAAAATAACAGATATCAAAAGCAAATGTTTATTAAAGATTCGTAGTAGTCTCGTAATAGTACTAAATGGTTAACATGGCAAATCAACCGAACAGACAATGAGTAGCATTGTGGTGCTTATCACAATACTTGTCCAGCTACATTTTAAATTACCCGAAGATGCAGACAGCTGTGCACACAGGCGAAGCACTCCGATGTTTCAAGACTCTGTTAGAGAAAAAAAATATCTTTACGTCCTGTCTAGCTTAAGTGCTTCTTTGCGTCATAGAATGGCAGGATGTCGCCAGCTGAGACTATTTGCATATATATATATATATGTTTTGAAATCAAATACGTTCTTTGGGAAAGGGAGAAAACTTTATTGAGTAAATTTTCGACGTCGGTTCCCCGTGTCGTCGTCAGACTAGAGTAAATGTGCAGAAAACAATTTATATTTCAAACGTGCTACAAAATCAATACTCATTTGGTGCCTCAGCTGGTAAGTTGCCGTCGTATGTGTCAGTCCGTATTGATCGGCTATCGTCTCTTCCACTTTTATCTGAGATTCTTATACGTGGCATCTAACTCGATATGCCTGTTGATGCATGACTCATCGGAGTGCATCGCTTCAAGAAACTCTCGGTCTTTTTAGATGGGCAAACTCCGACGATGCGAGTTTTGTCACATGCGATGCCTGTGATGCCGTATATTGTGGCCAAACGAGAAAATTTGCCTCTACACGCATCCACGAACATCAACTTGCAGTTAAGAGGCGAGACCACTTGTCTCAAATGGCCATGCACACTCTTGATACTAGGCACAATTTCGCATGGGACAAAACTCGCATCGTCGGAGTTTGCCCATCTAAAAAAGGCCGAGAGTTTCTTGAAGCGATGCACTCCGATGAGTCCTGCATCAACAAGCATATCGAATTAGATGCTACGTACAAGAATCTCAGAGAAAAGTGGAAGAGACGAAAGGCGATCAATACGGACTGACACATACGACGGCAGCTTACTAGCTGAGGCGCCAAATGAGTATTGATTTTGTAGCACGTTTAACATTTTAATTGTTTTCTGCACATTTACTCTAGTTTGACGACAACACGGGGAACCGACGTCGAAAATTTACTTAATAAAGTTTTCTCTCTTTCCCAAACAACGTATTTGATTTCACATTATATTTCTTGGGATGCCTGCGTTCCAGTTCATACATATATATATATATATATATATATATATTGAAAAACAGGCATTCCATTAATATAATTAGGACTGTGAACTTCTTTAGGAAACATTAGGCTTAATTGTGCAAATGTTCGACAGTATTTTCCCAACTCATCTTCGAACAACAGGCGTGTAAAAACAATTAACTTCTAGACCGAATCTGACAAAGGCTTCTATGATTGGTTAAAGTCAGCTTCTCGGGATTGTTTGGGTCAGTTTAGATTTGTCATTAATGACTTTATTTGTAACATTTACATCGATATGCCGGTTGATGAACGCCTCATCTGAGTTTATTGCCTCTCTGAATTTGCTGACCTTGCTTTAAAACACAATGAACTAAAAATTGGCAGGATATATAATCTTCCCAAATTCATAAAATTAATGTTCCGCTGCGACCAACTGTCGCCCTAGTCGAATTACCCAACCATAAGATCTCGAAGTGGCTATTTAGCTAACTGCATCCAGTTACGAAGAACTCCGAGAACTCCATCAGAATTCAAAAGAGTTTCTAGACAAAGTAAACTGCGGCAACATTACATGTGACGAGATAAGGGTGACAACTGATATGACCTTGGTCTTCACTTCGATTTTACTAGACTTAGCGAGAGCTGTATCGAAGAACTCCTTTAAAAATACACTTCTGAATTGCCTTCACAGGCTTTACGTCAACTTTTTAATCTCTATCTGCAGACAAATGTTTCCTTCTCCAAACAATACCACTGGCTAATAAGAAGTGGCCCTTTGGGTTTACCCATATCCGGTTTCCTGGCTGAGGCCGTAATGCAGATATTAGAAAGCATACCCCTCCCCACATTTAACTCAAAACTTTGGCTGCGATATGCAGATGGCACTTTTGGCAACGTACAGCAAGGTCAGTTTAATCTGCTCCTTACCAAAACTAGCTCTATATTTCCAGAAATCACCTTTGCTTTCGAAACAGAGGTGGATGGACAGCTCCCATTCGTGCATGTCCTTGTACGTCGAAAAAAATCATACCTCGGTTTATCACAAACAGGTGTAGACAGAGGTCATCCTACTCTTTGACAGTAACCACCCTGTCTGGTACAAACGGAGTACAGTCTACAGTCTTCTGAATCGAGGCATGACCCCCTTATCCGATGAAACAAATTATCGAGCAAAAACTAAATACTTCTGCAATCTCTTCTCCCAAAATGGATACCCGCATGACTTTATACGTCAATGCATGACTCAACAGCAATTCAGAGGAAAAGGTATTTTCAGTGCTACGGCGGCTTATGTACCAAAACCATCCACCTGGCGAACTTTCCCATACGTGAGAAATGTATCTGAATTAGTCTAAAGACAATTTAAGAAGTACAAGATACATGTAGCACAACAGCCGGCAACTAGATTACGCACACAGCCTGTACACCCTAAAGACAGAAACGGCTAACTCGAAAGAAGATCGGTTGCCTACAAAATCCCATTTTTTAATTGGTCCTCCGTCTAATGTGGCCAAACTGGTAAATCTGTCTCAACCCATATACATGAACATCAGGTAGGGGTAAAGAAACGTGACTATCTATCCCAGGTGGCCATGCACACACTGGACACTGGGCACACATTTGCGTGGGTAAGCGCACGCATTGTTGGCACCTGCCCAATAAAGAAAGGCTGCGAATCCCTGGAGGCAATGCACTCAGACGATGCATGCATCAAGCGGCATATCGATCTAGATGCCACATCCAAAATCGTAAAAAACATATTCAATCTGACCAAACCACTTCCGAGAAGACGACTTTGTCAAAGTCGGTTTAGAATTTAATTGTTTTTTGCACGCCCGTTGCTTGAAGACAAGTTAGGGAACCAGGCTCGAAAAGTTACACAATAAAGCTTATTGTTTTCTGAAGAATTGCTATATTCATAGATGTTTTGGCAGATTTTGAATTATTCATATTGACCCAAATGTGAACGCTCGCCGCCTCGGGGGATTTGAACCGACACAATAAACGAAAGCCTTAGTAAAACCAACGCTCTAAACACTTGAGCTTCGAGGCTCCGCCGGACGACGCGAGTTTAATCATTTTTGGCTGTACTAAAGCCTTCCAAATTTTTTGTGGGTTCGAATGCAACCAAGGCGCCGAGTTTCCCACAATTGGGTCAATATGAATAATTCAAAATCTGCCAAAACAGCTGTGAATAACGTGTGTCTGAAAGTCATCTGGTAGATTCTGGGTGAATTACTTAGGAAATCCTGCTTGAGCAGTTAACTTACTTTACCAGATTTAGTGGATACCGGACGTGCAGTAGGTTGAGCTGGTAACTTGACCCAAATGTGATTTGACTCGGGTCGTTCGACGGGGCCTCTTAGCTCAAGTAATTAGAGCGTTGGCTGTAGTAAAGCCTTGTGTACTAAAGGCAGGTCAGAGATCGTGCGCCAGGCATGTCTATAGCCTGAGAGAGTCGGCGAAACAGAACAACTTCGGTCCAGCAGGAACAGATACAACACCAGTCTGATGGTGGAAACGAAGATGTTTCCGAAACGCCAGCACCAATACAGTGTGATCACTGCAATTGCCCTTTGTATTTTTCGTCTTTTTGGGGATGATAAACTGGATAATTTATCTTGACAGGATTCGGCTTTACATTTTAGAAGTTATTATAAAAGCAAATATCCAAAGATGAGAAAATGGTATGGACAACAGCTTCGATGAAGTTAATGCATTACGGTAATGAGGCAATGTGTAATACGTGCGTGTCAGTGCATTTGCTGTCACGTAATAGGGCGGATTTATGAATCGCCATTGGCTTGCAAATGAATGATATAAATGAGGTTTCTGAATGTGAGATTGATTTCAGACCTCGCATATTATGCGCTTGAGCGGAAATTGTTTTCTGGGGATTGTGACTTATGTCTATGCATGTCCTAATTTTTTTCGTAAGTTCCAATTTATTTATTGTCCATCGACCTCTGCTCAACATGTTGACAGCACAGAATGCGATACTATCTAAATTACAATTACCCGCTTTCATGCCCTTCGCCTTGTAAACAAGCACCACACCCGTTAGATAATAAGTATCATTTCAACGAAATAGCAGAGTCTAGACGGAACGCCACCGATACCTTACGAAATTGTGCGACCTAACAATGAACAACGCAGGAATGGCTTCTTACCGATGAATAAAATCGCCTTTTAGACATCCATCGAGTAGTCAGAAATTAATGCCTTGAAGTTAGCCAACAATTGACAAGTCAGAAGTGGCCATTTCAACCTGCTATCTTATCTTGTTAAAAGGCCTCGTTTGAGCCATTTCCATTCTTTTCTTACACTATCAGGGAAAAGTACATGTCCGAAAATCGGGAACTCAATACATCTCCTTTCGTTTGTGCAGACAAGCGGGTTAAGTTTGTTTCCGCTGTCTTTTAAAAGAAGGCTTAACTCAAGTCCATCCGTCGAATTCCAGATGAAGAGTCTGGGAGCAATCGAAAATGAAGATTGTGCTGTATCACATATCTTTCATGAGGCACACATGATGCAATTTCAGTGTTCTTTTCAGTTTTCTCAAGCCTCACTTCACCTACTTGACAAGGTCAGTAATGTTTATTAATAAAAAACACGGGAGAGGTTTAATGACATTTTTATTAAAGGTTCACGTTGGACATTACAAACAATGCCCTTAGTCTGGAATGGTAGTGTCTGTTATCCATGGGCATGCATAATTTTTCCTAAATTGCCCCAACCTATTGTGAATGTTTTTTTTAATTTCAGAGGCGGGGATTAATTTTTGTAGCAGGTACTTTTAACAAACACTCATGATCCAAACTTTAGGGCTTAAGCGCATACCTGCACAGGCAACAGTCCGTTATTTATATTACGGTTTTCAGCCGCACTTACTTCGTCTGACGGATCTTCGATTCCCAAATCTGGCGCGAACTATTCCTTATGCCCTTAATAGGATATTAGATTACAATGCGGAATTTTGGGGTGTAAGCGTCGCATTCAATTTGGAGCAAATTGCTAACGCAGCATTCCACAGAGGACCAACGATATCCTGCATAGGTGACTGAACAACAACATGATTATGTACAAAATATCGATAGTATTAAATCAAATACCTCCCCACAATAAAAGCAACCTTGCAGCCAACATACTGCTGTAAAAGAGGAATGCTCAAATACCGCATCTGCACACAAAATGTCATGTTAAATCTATGTTTGCACTGATTGCAGCAGTTCAGATCAGCGCATAAATGCAACTATAGCAATTTCACTATTTGATCACAAACAATTTTGCCCAAGCCTAGTTGCGAATTTTAAACAGGGAACAAAATTTATGTGGGTCCACGTGTTTCCTCGGGCGTGAAAAAATGTCAAAATGCGATTGACACAAGTGGAGGTGTAGAATGATATGCGTCCTTAAGATATAGTTAGTTGCTGACACATTCAAGGGTGAGAGTAAATCGAGACAAGACTATAGATTTAGCTACAGTAAATTACCCGTGAATTACATTTTATGACTGCATTTAGAGAAGAGAATTAGCACACAAAAGTACTCCTTAAATAAGTCTAGATGACTTGAGCATTGTACACAGCGATTCCCTTCTCCTCCAGTCTGCAAAAGGTAGTTGTTTGCTCTCGGAACTTCAGATGTCGTAGTGTATGAAGGCACTGCCTCTTTGGATCCCACCGTATATGGTTCAAATTTCCGTCTCTCAAACAGACTGCAGGCACATTTAATCGTGAATGTTTATATCTAGAATTAGTGGCATCTGCATGAAGATCATAATTTGGCTGTTTACTCAGAAAAATTGTAATGCTGCGCGCCTGTAGATGCTGGTGATCTCGGTCGAAAATCGTAAACTATGACATTTAATCGGACATGTTTTGGGCTATGTTCTCTGTATGGGCTTCCGATGGGAGTGACAGTCGTCTAGGGCATTAACTAGTTTAGAACATATTGGACAGATGGAAATTATATAAGGTTGTAAGCGAATTACCTATGATGGCTGTGCAGCATTCTCATTAGCAGTCGTTCGTCAGTAGTGAACGACAGGCCACTAATTTCACTTCGAAGAATGAATGGCTACGCAAGCTGCAGAAGAGTGAAGTAGAGAACGGAGGTGCCTTTCTTACTGAATTCTAAGACATTGCCATTATGTTGCTCCGGAAAGACTTGGAAGAACGTTTTCTTAGAAGAAAAGTATACAGCTTGTGGAGTGAAAATCCTACATGCAAAAAAGACATATATAGTTCAAACGTGCTCAGAAATCGAAAAATATTTTTAAAACCCAACCATGTCCTTTTTGCATATTTTTAAATGAGCTATTTCTAGACTTATAGGGACATTGATAATCAATAGACAACATGCGTTCTAAACTAGCAGTCGTTTTATACGAGGTGCAGTTTGTGCAGAATATTTGAATGAAGTGCTTTTGTAAGCCGACATCCTGGTGTGTTTAAAATATAATGGGGTTATGCTGCAGGATAGTTAACATTACAACACAGGTAAACGATCCCTTTTATCGAAAAATCGCTGGCATTGTTTACGCGTGACTTCATTAAATGGATGAATCATAGTATGGAGGCAGTCTTGTCTGAATTTCCATGAACCACGCTAAATTGCAGAAAGTCCGCCTAATCGTATTTTGCAAAGCCATGCTAATGTCACTGTTGCCTTCACGGGCATTCATTGTGCATTTAAAATAAATTTATATTATTTTTATTGCAAACGCGGTTTGCAATCGTTGTCGGCATGGGCAGCGGTATCTGTGGCGCCTCGGTCGAGAATAGATATTCAGCCTCTGATGCCCATGTTGCGCTGGGTATCGTATGATCACGACTCCCTAGTCCACCAGAACATGAGTACATCCAGCCTAGAGGGTAGCCAATCACAAGAGCTCGCAAACTGGGCTATCACCTAAGCAAATGACGGAGCTGACACTAACTCCTGCCTGATGTCTGTACAATCAAGCCCTCCTCGTCCTCGTCCTCCTCCCCCTCCTCCTCTTCCTCAAAGACGTGACTGGACCGGGATTATCGTGGCGTTGTCAGTACACACACTACTTTAAACAACCATTGCCAACCCA
>CACRXP010000209.1:676687-687738 GCA_902702965.1 Spirometra erinaceieuropaei
AAAAGAAAATTCATAACAGCAAGGTCGACAAAGTCCTAGCTTCTTCCCAGACAACCAGGAGCGATTTGACCATTATGGTATTCGTAGTTGATTCGCGAGTTTGATTTTAGAAATAACCATAGGTGCTACTTACAGAAAGCCGTCATCTCCTTGGTTAAAAACGATTGGAGTAGATGACGAAAATAATATTATTTAGGGGCTCTTGGCATAAAAATATCAAAGGAGTAACATTAAGGTAGTAGAAGAGCGCAACTGCGGGCAAATTTGAGGAAGTTATTCTGTAAGTCATATGTGAATGCAGTCGGGGATTAAATTCTCACTTGAGAAAGAAGTTGACAAAGAACTCCAATTTCGGATGTTCTTGTGCAGTGGAAGACTGATGGAACATTGCGCACAAGAAACCTATGCAGACGTCGTTTTACACTACGAAACCAACCACCCCAATTCCCACAAACGCAGTATGGTCAACTGTCTGCTTAATCAGGCAAATACACATTGCTCGGACGAAGTAGGCTACAGTGCCGAACTAAGTTACACTTGTGAATTATCTTCTCGAAATGGGTACAGGATTTTGTGCGCCGATGCGTGAGACAGAAAGAGCCAAAGGAAAGGAAACAAAGAACTTCCGGTCAGGCACATAAGGCAAATACTTGGCGAACCCTCCCTTACATCAAAAACGTGTCTGAACTTGTGGAAAGGCACCTAAAGAGGCACCAAATTCTGGTGGCACACAGACCAACGACTGCATTACGTACTCAGATAGTACACCCTACGGATACCACCCTCTGCACTCATATCTCTCCCCTCCCTTCATGGCGTGACTACAAAAACCGCTCATTTGATTTTGCCTTCTCACAGTCTCTGACGATGCCTACTGTACGAGACCGAAAGCTCAGACAAATAAACCTACTGTCCCAGAGATCGGGTCTTCATCTTCTTTAGAACGATGAAAATATTAATCGCAAACATGCACTTTGGAGGAAAAGAGCACCCAGAATCGCTTACCTGAATGGCCTTTCAAATGTCTACAATAGAGCCGTGCATATGTGGCTGAATACTGACAATGCGTACTTGCTAAACCGACGTTCGAATCTGTCTGTTATTTGCTATTTGATGACAAAAACCAAATTGACTGGATTATTACTGATGCCATCTCTCAGTAATTATAGCAATATCTAAGAATGCTTTCAAAAAACTATTTCATCCTTTGTCTTGATTTTCTGTCTAGATTCTTTTGCTTTCAGCTCTGTATTATAAAAAGCAATAGGATGTTCATATTACCATCTAGGGAGAATTTATTTTACGACCCGATTTCAGTTAAATGCACAGAATGCAATAACAGTCACAGGAAACGCAAAAGATCGGGGGGCTCTACGTTTTAAGTGTTTGACATGCATACGATTGAAAATCGTTACCTGCAGAGATCATGTAACGTTTACACTTGAAAGATGAAGGATCATCAAAGAATAATGCTTTGGAAATATTATCGTGTCGAACTGTTAATGCAGCTCTTATGGAACGCACCGCTGCGGCAGTATCATCAGAGGTATCCACAAGTCAACTGTAAATAGATCAGTCAATCTACACGCCTCCGCGCATGTCAAGATGGCACCTCTTTGAGAAAACAATCATCCGTTGCAGGCGTTCTTACGCATTACGAATGCTTTAACAATGCCCGAATCGGTATTGGCAAAACGAGCTTGTTCATTATGCATCCCATTAGGGGAGTCGGCCCTTGCATTGTTAAAGTGGGAATCACGAAGTATTTTCTCCACCCCAACTCTAGCAGGTGTATAACCGAGTCGTTATTTTGCCATTTCTGCTGATTATGGGTATATTTAAGGGTAAGGTGATACCATACTAACAGCAACGGTACCAAACAAAAGCCCATACACGCGCGTTTCGCCGATGTTTTGTCGCTGGATGGCGAAGCTGCGAGTGGTGCGGCTCGTCAGTGGGCCCAACAGCATTCCCCGCCTGTTTTCTGGTAGATACTCCAATTTCGAAAGTCTCCCTTTCTAATATCCTCAGATATTATCTACGAACTTGGAGTAGATCAGTTTATTAAATGTCTATAGGTTCAGGCCAAGAATTTTATATGTGAATATTTGGGCCGCAGTCCATCAACCACAGCGGGTAGCCGCATAATATTGATTAACTGTGCCGTTACTATGGCATCACCTTATTCCAAAGTATACTGCAAGCTGATTGTCGGCAGCTGTGGCTGATGGACTTGGGCCCAAATATTCATGCATAAAATTCTCGGTCGGAGCATATAGACCTTGAATGAACTTATCTATTTCAATTTTGCAGATTATTTCTGAGGAAATTAGGGCTGTACTCACACGTGCTTTTGCTCGGTCCTGCACGAATGTGCTGAAAAAATCTTTGCTTCAAACCCACAACAAATTGCATGTTTAAGTGCATCATTTGCCTACTAAATCCATGCCGTTTTATTTTCGGTCATAAGCCAAACGCACAGTGACATTCGATCGACCAGTCTGGACCATAGGTCTTCAAAAATGCAATAGGATACGGTGCTCGAGTGTAACAACGCGCCGGATTCAGAAAACAATAAGATTTCGGTATTGTCATGCATGCATCTTCCCGGTGTAAAGAACTTCCTCATGAATTTCCATGTTCTAAATTTTATTCACCAAATCGGCGTCAAATTCATGTTCTGGAAACACTTATTACTGTATTTTAGATATATCTTATTGTTGTTCTAACTCATATGAAGATTACCGCGTGAAAACGGCGCTGCTTTTATTTACTTGGCGCAACTATTTGATTAGTGGCAATCAGGCACGCACAGGTTAAATAACTGGCTGCATGGCATCAGGCAACGGAAATAAGCCAATGTGGGAGAGTGTTGAGGTAGAGGAAGAAGGACAACCGATATGCCAATTCAGGGAAAGGAAACAGTTCTTTCTTCGAAAATTGTGAATATAGCACGATTTTAATCGGTTGCTACAACGCGATGTGGTATGAGGAGGGCCGCGCAGTTGGCTGAAGATACCTCTTATGAAACATGCCATCATCTAAGGATCGGTCAGTCTTCTAAATATATGCTAACTACCATATTCCGAGAACTTAACCATTGCTACGATACCTAAGCAGGTGGGCTAACTCATGAAATGTCAACTGAAATTTCGAGATGGATTCTCGTTTCCAAACATTTACTTAAGTAGGGTTGTAAAACTGGTCATCCTGCAGCATAATTCCATAATGATCCAGTTACCTAAGGATGCCGGCTTTCGAATAAACTTTCTTTCGGCTGCATTCACAAACTACACTCTGTAAAAAATGACAACGTATGTAGCATGATTTTTTCTTATTCATTTTCGATGTTGTTGAAAATTCAACAATGAATAAAAATATCCGTTCTTTTAGCTATTCGGTAGAAAATCACTTCTTCTTCCAATTTTATGCTCGAAATAAGAATATAATTTGGTTTTCAAGAAGTTTCTACTAGTGCAATTTTTTTAATTCCATGAAATGACTGTTCATAAAACGTCATGTATTTGTATTTACGAATGTGGTTTGTACAGTTAACAGCATTGCTCAAACGCACTGCTTAATTTTATAAACGTCGTATGTTCTCCTCTTAATACCGTAGTGAAATATATGGTTTTCTGTACAGGGAAAATATACGGCTTGTAGGTTTGCAACCCTGAATGCAGGCGTAACAGTAGGTCGGGTTTAAAATTATACGGGAATTGAAACGTCTTTTTAAAACCGAATTTTACTCCTTTTTACAAGGATAAAATCGAAAGATGACGTGATTTTCTACCAAAAAATGAAAAAAAGTGAATACTGTTGTTTATGTTTTCCATGAAATATAATTGACATTTCAAGGGCATCGAAAATCAATGCAAGATTGCATGCTACTTAAGCAGCCACCTTTTGCAGAGCTTAGTTCTTGCAGGCAGTCGGAAATAAGTTCATTCGAAAGCCGATACCCTGAGGTAACCGGATCATTAGAGAGTTATGCTGCATAATGATAAGTTTTACAACCCTACTTAATTACTCTCTTGGAAACGAGAACGCAGTTCGAAGTTTCCGTTGACATTTCATGAGTTATCCCACTTACTTCGCACTTAAGGTTCTTTTACTGACGCCACTGTGCTTTTGTCTGTCTTCTTTGTGATATGGGTGCCATATTCTGGAAAACCTTTCGATCTCGGTGAGTACTCCAACACGTATGTGATTTCAGCGATTGATCTGACATGTACATGTCCTTTCCTAACGAGAGTGTGAGGGTTTCTGCATCGATGAAATAAATAATGAAATTTCATTTACCACAAAAAAAATATATTTTTCGTATATTAGTCCATGGCACCGCCACCTGAGGATCTGCAACTAGGTGGACTAAATTCGAGTTCGTTTGCTTCATACTTGTCCACAATAACATATCGCGTGTGTTTTTCAACTGGTTATCTCAATGTACAGCATAGCTTAAGGATGCTTTACCTTTGCCCTTGAATCACTAAGCGCGCTACTATTTTTCTTGTGTGCTTTGATGCTAACGCTTTTTTCGCTGTTTTGGTGCTGAGGTAAACCTGAGTGAGTTCGTAGGTAGTTAAACACAACCGAGAGATTAGGAAAAGTGTAGGCCGTGGTGCAAATCACCAATCGTGGGAAACGTTTTCCGACTGACATTTGTCCCGTTAACCCCGAGGTCAGTATGTAGAAAAAACCAATGTCCATATTAATAACTGCTCTACTTTAGAGAAAGTGAGCCTAACACGTGCTTTTGATGCTAGAAGAAAACAGGCCGTGGGTTTTCTCGTCTGATATCTTAAATGTGGAATTGTTTGCAGAGACAGTTTCACGCATAGGCTAAGTGTGCACTGCAAACCATTTCTTTACCCAGACTTGAAAAAGCACCCTTAGAAGAAGTAAGTGGATTTCCCCTCCTCCTTCTATAATCCCTCGGTCTTAGACAAGCATTCTGTGTCTCCTAAACCTCCAATAGGTGTAGGATCTTTGTGGATGGATGCTTGCCCTTTTCGTTTATTTCCACATTCTAAGTGAGCAATGTTTTACCGACACCGGGCACCTACTTAGGCAAGCATCAATGAGTGCATGCACTGTTCTTGAATAAAAGCATCTGGCAGAACAACTGGAAATTCGAAGAAAACGAAAATATCGTGCCATATTATTGGAAATTAGTAGAACAGGTAGATGGTAAATAATGGTGGACTCAGTTTTATGCCAGCCGTTTTTTTTCATTTTCGTCGGATAAAATACTTAAATCGAAGTTTTCTGAACTTATGCATCTTCCAGAGAACGGTCCTTGGGATTTATTCTCTAGTGGATCAAATGGCCTAGTTAGTCGTTTCCCATCCCCAGTGACTGTATTGAACCGATGCTTCTCAAAATATGTGCGTTTTCCCTGATCTACTTCGCACAAGTGTGAACTATTGCAGAAGTGGATCAAATTTTTCAAATGCATCTACTAGTGACCCACTTTGGTCAATTGTCACCTTGTCATTTGTGGCGCTAAAACGTGGGTGCTTCAGGAGTGACGTCGGTAAACCTGACACGGCTATAGTGGAATGTCAGGTGCACAAATATAGGTCAGGTCTCTGACGGGATCTAAGTTCATAGGAATTCTTTCTAAAGTTTCTCTGAAAGGTCTTGCGAATTTTAGACAAAATTACTGTTATTAACTGACCATTTTCCTTAAAGGCAAAGTATCCATTTCACTCAAAGTTAAAACCAAAGTGAACGGGGTAATCATGCTTCCAGGCAGATGTAGCATGAATGTGAATGACAACACGATAATGAAATTAAAGGCTGAACACTAAATTTAGCCTAGCAGACTGACTAACTGCTTACGGCTAGAAAACAGGAAAACAGTTCCTTCATGCTTCCTGATTGAAATTTGTACTCGAACAGGCCAATGATTTAGCCTGCAATTGATTTATACAACATCATTACTTGTTTTTCGTTGGGTTCTGCCCACGAATTGTGTTGAGTAGATGTCGAATATCGTCCAAGGACTGAAATGTCTTCGGAGCTACTCTAACCCCTTTGCTTAGAGTTGTGGCTTGTCTATCATACTACACAGTAATACAGAGGTATACCTAAAACATTTCATGAGTCTACCTGTCCAAATCAGCAAAAAGAAGAGCGTTTTCCGGTTCAACTCAGCTTATTTAAAGGTGTAGGTGTGCAGGTTTGGACAACGTATTCACAACACCCAGCGAAAGTATGTCAGCAGTTGGGAAAGTTAGGGACAAATTGATCTAACAAATTGATATATGTAAACATTTAATAGCGTATTGAAGTTGTTACTGAAAGCTGACTTATACCATAGTGTCATGGTGACTGACAGTAGGGCTGCGTTCCGAGTTTTATACCTTAACAGATTCGATAAGCAAATGTTTCTTAAAGATTCGTAGTGGTCTCGTAACAGTAATAAGTTGTTAGTACGAGGCCTCAAGGTAACAGTGGTTGGGTTTTATTGCGATGCGTGGTGCAATATGTGTTTAGCTTCTTTTTCAATTTTCTAAGGATGCAGGTATAACAACATCCACAGGTAAAGCATTCCAACGTTTCACCAGCCCAGCCTGGCCCTAGGGCTTCTTTTAGTCGTGGGATAGGACGGCTGGTTCTCGTCAGCTGGGAAAATGCGTATGTAAAATAGCATTACAGATAAAGACAAATCCAAATAAAACAACCATTTCTGGCTCGTTAATCATTATCAGCCGGCCATAACCAACCCCGAGGTGTGGAAAACATGATGCTCGATCCTGCGACCTGTTGTTTAGAAATCCAATGCCCTAACCACTGAGCCGCAGACCCGTTGGGAACAGTGTTCGCCTGTACCATCCCCGCCTCAGAGCCGAGGATGGAAGGGGAAGGCCAATGCTCTTCTTAATAGACTGGATGCAAGTGAAAAATGACTCAAGAAGCTCGCAGATCACACAGTTGTCATCTCTAGCAAGGATTTCGACAGTGTGGAGAAATGACGCCAGCTATCACGTTGCGGCTCATTCGACGAGATCCGGCACATATTTGTGCACTTTTAACGGGGCAAAAAACACCATGATGAGAATATAGCATGGAAAACAGCTTTGGTTAAAATAATGCAGTCAAACTATTAGAAAACAGGTTCTGGGTTTTCCCGTCCGGTGCTATAGTGTATAATTGTTTCTACAGAGGCATACATATTTTTAACACAACTGTTGCTTATTAAGATAAAGAATATGTTTTAGGTTTGGCGTAGATCACCGTGTTATTTATGGGCTTGTCGATAAATCGTCCGAATGTATTGTAAAGCCCATTTTAGCCAATTGTGTGAACACGAAAAAAATATATTAACTGGACGAAATTGGGGCAAGATTGAGAGCAGTTTAAGATGTCTTAAATTCTCACATCAATCCCCGCCACCAAGTCCAATGAATTGGTCATGCACTATATATATATAGGCAGTACGCCACTTACCTTATGAAATCTGATGGCTGACGTTGCGCTAAATACGCGTCAGTTGTTGATTGTCGTAAGTCAGAATTGGCTGTAATCTTTGCTAACTGTCTTTTATAATGGCTATGCAATAACTGGGCACAACCTTTTGTGAAAGAAGGCATATTATTGGCGACAACTCTGTATGACAAAGCTGTGAATGGCTTAACCGAGAGAAAACTAGTATTTGAGAAAATAATAGGGTGCCCTTTTCTATAATGTGTGTTTATCGGCACACTATTGCAAATGAAATCATACCTCCCACCGCATCTTATTGGCGCTCTCAAGCGTTATTTAAATCTAACAAATCACACAAAGTTGTTAAGTCACCATCTTGCAATGTGGACAGCACTGTTTTTTACTTCGCTGGTCGTTCAATCAGTATTGGATCTTGCTGGAAAGACGCCTAAGATTATCATATTGCGTAGAAATATACAGCAGCTTTCACTATCTTGATTCGCGTCTTAGTCTTTAAAAACAGTTTTCTCTTCCTGTGATGACTAGTTAGTCGTCCTGCACTTACAGTTTGAGCTCATTATATTGAGTTTATTTGTGCCTTATAGGCCGCGTGCAATGAACTTTATCCTTCTAATAACTTTATGCACTTGAGTAGCATATGCTAGATCGTATGGAGACTCATATGGAGGTCATATGGAGGTCATATGGAGGTCGTATGGAGGTCATAAATACCTACCTTACGAAACCAGACTTTCAAATCTTCACCTCTTTCCCCTGGACTACAGACAACTCCGTGGCGACTTAATTCAAACGTTTAGAATGTTACGGGGTCAGGACTGCTGTCTCGCATCCGGCGACTTCTTTGAGCTGGCCACCACTACTAGCTTGAGAGGACACCCTCTGAAATTACGTGTGACAGGAGCGAGACTGGACGCAAGGAGGTCCTTCTTCAGCCACAGAGTGGTAAAGGCATGGAACGCCCTGCCTGTGGACGTCGTCATGTCCTCATCCGTGGACTCATTTAAGAGAAAGCTTGACCAGTACAGGGATATGTACCTCCACAGCATCGGAAACTAACAAATTTCCCCCCTGTACCAACCGCCCACCAAACGTTTGTGTGTTACAAAGCATGCTACTCCCTATATTTCAGTAACATTACGTTTTACAATGTTTACTATCTCCTGACCGCCACATATGCGCTTTCTTCGATACTATTTGGTCCATTCAGAACCGTACTGGATATTGTAAAATTTTGACATAGAAGGCATTCACAGACAAATTCATACCAGTGACCAATGCTTGATGTATGTAATTACTTACCTTTACATTGTTTTTTTATGACGTTATTGTAACCAAAAGGGAGTTCAAAGGCGCTCGCCTATCTTTCCCTTAATAAATCTGATCTGATCTGATCTGATCTGATCAACGTCTATAAACCATTTTCAGCTATGTTGCCTCAGAATTTACGTCCAAATGCGTTTGACTCCTTGATTCGGGCTGATTATCTATCTAGCCTAAGTAGAGATGCGAGATCTAGCCTTCATCTAAAATGCACTCTTATCAAGTTTCTGCATATGTAAATTACAGCAATTGGACGTCCGAACATTTCAAAAATCCCAAATTGCTCTTCGATTCGTTCCGAAGACAATTCTTCCAATACATTTGATTATTTGCTAAGCAAGCTGACTGAAGTGGTAATGCCAGCCTCCTACCGTAAATTAAAAAAAGACGAACTGCAGTATCATCTGTGGTGGAAGGGGACGTACAGTTGCATGCCATCTTCGCAGGTCCAAATCACCGAAAATTTTGCACGGCCTTTGCAATGTAACGTTTTCGAAGATTTCGTTCATATGTTCAAAAATTATACGTCAGACTTATTTGCTTAATTCCTCATCTTTCAGCATTGCTAACACCAATCCTATTTTATGGAAGGCTTTTGGAGTGCATTTAATCTTATTCCTAACGTTAGACTTCGACTAAGCAGGGAAGTCTATCCTAACGGATGTAAGTGCATTTTGATAGGAATTCCCATGAAGTAAGCTAGTGCTAAGTAATCGATTAAGTTACAGCTTTTTTAGTGGCAGGTATATTATTTATGTCTGGTTGCATAGCTAAAAATACCATTTGTGAGCGGTAACTGGTTGCGTATAGCCCACTTTATAACCACATGTATACCGTACATAATGTTTCGTAAAAGCGTGGATGAACTGCCGTCATCTACTACGCAGCTTGTGCATTCGTTTGAAATTTTACGGAATAATTCAACTTTTAAATTACAAGGAATAGTATTCATTGCAATTTAGTTTTATGATTTCTCTCGGTTAAATGATAATGCACAAAGCGTTTCCTTACAATTCTCCCCAATCTAACGGGCTATTATACGGCTTCGTTTAACTTTCAGTCTCAAAACCCGAATTCCGACCACCATCAAGGAACGAATGACATCAATCCAGTGCTGATTAGTTTTGACTACAATGACATTCCCGGCTATGCTATCTTTGAAATGACTTACGACGACCCGATAGCAGGCATTGATCTCTTGCATATGATTCACGTAGTTCCGAAGATTTTTAGAAGAATTTGCCTAGATATTTTGAAAAATGAGTTGACGAAACTAAACCCTTGGATATTTCTTGCGATAAAGCGAGTTCATGCATTTATTCTTCGTTGTGACGTGAGGTGGCAGCTCCCACTTTGAGCCTTCAAATTATATATTGCAAATATGGCAAGAATTCCTAAACATAAAAAGGCTATTTACATAAGATGTCTTCATCTTCTTTCCCCAATCTAACGACAAATGCCTGATCACAAACAATTACTGTGCTACTGGGCAAAATCCACGCAAACCTAAGTCAAAATGAATTCGAGCCTGTGCAGTGACGGGGAAGATCCGAAGCTTAGTGAAACATGGATGAGCGAGTAAGTGAACAGAACTGGCTGACCACGCATGGCCTTTCTAATAAGGAATATGGGACTGGGAAAGTATTCATGTCAAAAGCTACGCAAAGGCCGCCATATTAAACTGTTGGGTTTGAGAATGCCCTGATTAGCTGAGATACAAACCAACATTCGCGTCTGTGTCCGTAGAAAATTGTACATGCTGTGGTACATAGTAGTAATAATAATAAACGGGTAGTTGCGCACTGGTGACTTTGACCTGAAGTTTGAGGGAGTTTGTGTTAGGGTTAGAATACTCAGGATTATGGTTGGGGGGAACCGTTAAAGCTAAAGTTAGAACGCGGAAATACGTTACGTTGTGGAAGTTAGCCCACGGCCACCGAAAGAACAGGGTGCCCCATCTTCCCCTGACTGGTCGGGGATTTTTGAGGCAATCGCATCCCGGACGTTGACACGCTATGACTGCAGTCACTGATAGCAGTTCACCACGAATTCAAACCTAATAAGCTGACCTCCTAAGTCGACGATGAGTTGTAAGGTTCCAGAAAACTGAGTCCCTGAGCACCCACATGCATGCTTAATTCCTGAATCTTTATTTACTATAATTGGTTCTAAATAGGGGAAAATCGAGCCTAGGACATTAAAGTAAACGTTTAGAGCCTGGCCAGTGAAGACTTACTCTATCACATCTGGCGTCCTTCTTCAGACGTCGGCCTCTTCTC
>CACRXP010000209.1:706463-727532 GCA_902702965.1 Spirometra erinaceieuropaei
ATGGCATGCACCATATCTCTTCTATCACCTGCCCGAGTCCACTGTTTCAGACAGTAGTTTGTCACACAAGATCTGCTTGCGAAGAAGCGGAAAGCAGATGGTTATTTCAAGGGACTGCATTAATTATTGCTTTATTGTTTCCTCCGTTATCTTGTAGTAAGTGGAGATGAGGCTGAACGATCGGTGAGCGCCCCCTAACATCGTATATTCCCGATCGAATACCGACAGGGCAACGGGCTCGTGGCCCGGTGAGTAGGGGCGTTGACTTCTAAACCAACAGGTCGCGAGTTCGAGGCTAGGGTGTTCCACACTTCGGGCTTGGGTATGGCTGGCTGACGACGGCTGATAAGCCAGAAATGGCCATTCCGGTCTCCTTTGCCTTTGTCGGTAATATCATTCTGCCTATAGGTCATTAATTGTTTTCAGAGACCCGACTTCCGTCCATGTACAGCGGCAAAATCCACGCCGACGTCCAGTCGGCTGGCAGATATCCGGTCACAAAGGATGTATGGGAAACCATGGAGAGTGGTTTTACAAACTCACTGGCGAGTTCTTTCAAAATCATTGGCGAAATCGCATCGGGACCTGGTGATTTAGATTCCTTTAACCTCAAAAACTACGTCAGAACAATACGTGCAGCAAACTGAACCGTCTTCATAGTTGAGGTGTCTTCGAATGTTTAAAGGGTCGAAGGGTTGAATACTGTTAAGCTTTTAAAAACAGACCAAAAAAATCTGAAATTTGATCAACCTTTGCTCCGTCTCCATTGAGGTGCTCGCCTTAAGCAGTTATTAACAGTGGTATTGGGTCGTTGTTCCGCGTGCACTGCCTTACTTATGCAACCGAAGAATAATTGAGGGTTCTCCGCGGTACAGGTAAGCAGATTCCGTTCAAATGCCCTCCTACTTTTGAGGACAAGGCCTCTGACTCGATTTCTTTGAACTTTGTACGCACATATACAAATGGGGGTACTGTCAGAAAACGATTTTCTCTACAGCGTTCGTTATTAATCACTTCGTTATTCATGGCCTGCGTAGGGCATCTCAATATGTTAATTAAACTCCTCCGTGAAATCGGACAGTATTTTGTGTTCAACTTGAGGAAAAAAATTCGAAACCGTTGCCAATCTTCGAGTATCCTTCCAAAAATACGGAATACTACTCAATGCGTATAATTTCAGCCCTTATTTGGTCGTAATCCCCGCGTCAAAGGGCTTTCTGATTGTCACGGATTTCTTAGGCATGGAAAAAGCTATTTATCCCATAGAGGAACGACGTAGTTACTTTTACCTAAGGGGTGAAGTCATGACACCTCGTCAATGCTGCCCGTGGACTATGTGAGGACAAGATCAAGGCCGTTGGCTTGTTGGCCTTCGCGTACTCTAGTTGGTAACATGACGTGCTGACTGAGAAATAACTGCAGTGTCGCGTTCAGAAAATCCAATTGAAGGTGTATTCAGAGCTATTTGTATGGATCAAGCTCCAGTCAGTATGAGGCACGTTAAAGTCTCCCATGATCAAATTACCTGGCCGGTAACCAACTGTTCGAGCTCCTTCAGCAGGCGTGTCTCGGTCATGATGTCCAGTATCGGCGGTCGATAAACTGTAAGGACGTCGAGGCTAAGCGAGCTCGGCACTTTAATAGACTGCCAGATTGCCTAGGAAATGCACGAATATGTATCGGCGTTGTCTGACAAATTTATCTCACTTTTCACATACGTGATTACACCTATTCCCTGACGTCCTTCCCTGTCTTGTAGCCAGACAAGGCCAGCTTACGGTCGTTTACGTGTTGTGACAACCAGGTTTCTGTTAAAGACATAACTTCAGGGTATAGATCGCAGATGTGGATCTTCAGCTCTTTGAAATTCGATAGCAAACTCTGCACGTTGGTTAAAAATAGTTTCAATTTCCGATTGGTGGAAGATGTGCTTGCATCTGGGACGGACCTGTCCAAAGTAAGAGTGACGGACTGCGCCGTACTTGGTTGTTGTATATAACTTAATTGTCCTCCCCCTCGCTAAGCATCTTTTCTATTTTTAGAACAATTGAGCGTCGTCTAGGGAGCTCCGCTGGCGGGTAGTTCGGTTGAAAAAAACACCTGGGTTGGCGAATTTAATCGTGAATCGCCTGGAGTGAATGTGACTGGCTTAGTAGCTGCTGGCCAGCACAACTTTAAGAGGCCAGGAACGAATCGACACTGATGGATTATCTACTCGTTGTTCAAGGCGGCAGGTTTTGATTAGTTCAATGGCCGCAGTGATTTCAAAAATATTATTGAGTAAACATTGCAAAAGTGATAGGTCTTTCGACTTTTGCTCCTTATGATTATTTTCTTTGATTCAGGGATCCCTTAGATATTATGAAATGTTCCTCTGTCGGTTTCTTTTTTTATTTTCTACAGAAGTGTAGTTTCCTAGATGACGTAATGACTTAGGACTATGCGCTGGTGATGGTGGAGCAGATGCACTTACGCCGTCTGTTTGTTTGACTCTTATGTTGAAAACCTTGGAAGAAGCGCTTGACAGAGTAGGCACATTTGAATTTGGATTGGTGTTTCATTTATCAAGTCCCCGTGGTTAAGTCAGTTTAGTCAGTTTATTAAGGGAATGAGGCTTTCGCCCTTGAGCACCCTATTCATGTCGATAAACAGAAATAAAGTCATCAATTACATCAGCAAATGCAAAAAATTAAGAAGTTAGCGGTAAGTGTGAGCCAGGCGCAAACTGCCGCCGCTAAAACAATCATGATTGTATGTACAGTAGGTTCTCAACAAGTGAGCGTCTAGTCTGCACTTAAAGGATTTAACACTTTCGGAAAGAACGACGGCATCAGGGAGTCCATTCCATGCCCCGATGACCCTGTGTGAGAAGGCGCTCCGTCGGACGTCCGAATGAGCCCGCTTCCTTTGCAGTTTGAACGGATGACCACGCAGACGGTCATTCCGGGCCAATTCAAAGAATTCATCAAAATCCAGGGCACACTCTCGGCTTCTGACAATCCTGTAGGTTTGAATGAGATCGCCGCGCAGTTGCCTGTAATTTAGAGGAAACAGATTTAGTTCAGTCAGCCTGGTTTCGTAAGGCAAATGATGAAGATTCTTGACCATCTTCGTAGCCATCGCCTGTACTCTTTCCAGTCGTTGATAATCTTTCTTTAACCACGGTCGCCAGGCCTGGACTGCATACGCTAAGTGAGACCGGACGAATGCCCCATAAGTTTTTCCGAACAGCTCCTTGTCGATCTGCACATATCCTCGCCTCAGCGCAAATAACACCCTTATCGCACTTTTGGCTGCCCTTTGACACTGTGAAGATGGTTTCAGCGAGGAGGTCATTAGGACTCCCAGGTCTTTCTGTTCCACAACATTTGAAAGGGACTGACCAACAAGGACATATTGAAAGGAATCGTCCTCCTTACTGGTCTGTCTGGTGCGGAGGCTCAGGACTACACATTTATCCACATTAAAATTGAGGAGCCAGCGAGCTGACCAACTGTTTAGGCGGTTGAGACTGTCTTGAAGCGCGTACATGTCTGCATCAGATCTGATGGGTCTCCACAGCTTAACATCGTCACGAAACATGATGGCGCTGCATCCCAGGTCGTCGACGCAGTCGTTAATGTAAACCAGGAATAGCAACGGCCCTAAGACGGAGCCCTGGGGTACACCACTTAGAACGGGAGTAGGAGTTGACCTTGAGGCCTCAATGCACACGGTTTGCGATCTCCCGGTAAGAAAATCTGTTATCCATGTCAGCAGCCTTCCTCTTATCCCAATTTCAGAAAGTTTGTAGATTAGGCGTTTGTGTGGAACGCTGTCGAACGCCTTCTTAAAGTCTGTGTATATGACATCAACCCTCCCATCCTCATCCAGTGCGCGAGTCCATTGCTCCGTCGAGAGCAATAAACTGGAAAGACACGAGCGGTTCTGTCTAAAGCCGTGCTGCAGGTCTGAGATTAAATGGCCCTGCTCCAGGAACTCCACAGTTGCTTTCTTAACTATGGCCTCCATTATTTTACAGCAGATGCGGGTTAGACTAACAGGCCGGTAATTGTTAGCATTAGTGCGAGCCCCGCCCTTGTATATCGGAAAGATATTTGCTGTCTTCCATTCCGATGGCAACCTCCCTAATTCGAATGACGAGCGGAAGATGTGCGCCAGTGGTTTGGAAAGTCCATTCGCCAGTTCCTTCAAGAATTTGGCCGGTATATTGTCCGGACCCGAGGACTTTGCTTCTTTGAGATTTTTCAGCTCCCTTTCCACGACAGCTGCCGGGAAGAGTATGGAGTCAAGCACGGGACCAACAGTCTCAAGAGCATTGCCGGCACTGCGACAGCGAAACTCTGTTTCTCTAGTAAAAACGGAGGCAAAATACTGTCCTAAGTGTTCGGCTTTCTCGTTGTTCTCAATGATTTCTACACCATTATCATCCTTCAGCACCGCGACCGGATCCTTATTTTTCAGTCTGCTGTTCAGATAGTGAAATAAAATCTTAGGCTTCTGTTCAGCCTGTCGTATAATTTTGGATTCATACTCCTTCCGTGCCTGACGGATACATTTTTTGACGGCGTTTCGTTGACGACTAAATTCTTCGAAATGCGCTGGTGACGCAGTTTCCCTGAATATTTTCCATCTTTTGCTTTTCTTCCTTAGCTGCTTATTTAGGTCCCTAGTTAACCAAGCAGGTCGACTGGTTGTTTTTTGTACATTAGGTGGATAACAGTGCCTAATCAGATCGAGTGAAATCGTTTTAAAAGATCTCCAGTCGTCCTCCGGATCTCCCCTGAATATTTGGTCCCAATTCACGGACAGCAATTCGTTCTTCATCATATTAAAATCTGCCTTCCATATTAGGTTGGTCCTCTGTTCTCTTCTGGCGTTTAGAGAAGAGCGAGTAATCCCATAATAGCGTGGTATGGTCACTTTTCCCGAGACGTGCATTGGAATACACATCGTCGATATTAGAGAAGTCTTTAGTGAAAACTAGGTTTAGACAATTTGCTCTCTGGTTCTCTCGAAATCTTGTTGGTACCTTCACATGTTGCGCCAGAGGGAGATCGAGTGTGAGGTCCAGTAGCTTATTGCTGAAAGAGGTTGGTCCACCATTAACTGTCATAGTTTCCCACTCTATTGCAGGTGCGTTGAAATCCCCAGCAATAACTACCTCTTGATGGCTAGCTACGTCTTTGACTAAACCAAGGAGCGACTCATCAGCTGCACTCAGAAGATTTGGTGGTCTGTAAATCGCCAGAAATTCTAGATTTTGTGCATTGCTTTTCTTTATTTTTATCCAGACGGATTCATATTCAAGGGATAGGGTGTGGGCTCTTTCAACTGCTGAAATTCCTTCCCTTACATATACGACAACCCCTCCGCCCTGCCTATTTTGACGGTCTCTACGAAACAGCTGGTAACCCGGTATCGAAATCTCAGCATCCATGATTTCGGCATTAAGCCAAGTTTCCGTTATGGCGATGACGTCGGGGATTTGTTCCGGTACTCTCGATTTGAGTTCGTCGATTTTCGAAACGAGACTTTGAGCATTGGTATACAAAAATCTCAATTTGGCACGAGCAACTCCGGCATACTGGCGTTTATCCATTTCTTGGGATTGAATGCAAAAGCCGGTCGGAGCTGATCGGGATGAACTGCTTTCCATCACTCCTAAGCTGTTAGAGTTATGGGCTTCCTCCAGAGGAATGGCCTCTGGACGCGTATAATTTTTCCGTCCACTATTCGGAGATTTGTCTCGCCCAGACTCGACCGCCTGAGGACTTCCAATTTGAGCCCCCTCCATTTTTCTCGCTCCGCGGGTGAAAAGTCCCGCTGAGAAAAAAACTGATGGATGGGCGTGTTTAAGCGCAGCTTTCCTGCTCAAAAGTAGCTGTGCTTGTTCGTCATTCTCAAAGACAATTTTTAACGGTCTCGGTCGGTCTGGATCTTGTTTTGAGTCTTTAATTTTGCCCATCCTGAAAGCCTTTAATACTGTGACTTTTTCGTCTCTTATTAAGTTCGATTTGAGATATTCCTGGAATATTTCTATGTCATGTTGTATTCTGTCCTTTGAAGCGTCGGAAACAGACTCAGGCATGCCCTTTATAACGATGCATTTACTGCGATCAACTAGACGGCCTTGTGGTATAATCATACCTACAGAGTCTTCATCGCGTGCATCCCGGCTACAACCTTCCACAGATTTAGGAAGGTTTGATTCAGCAGGTCTAACGCATGACTGCCTGTTTACTACGATCTTTTGATCATTTTTCGTTTTCAGTGGCACGATTTTCGTGTGCGGCGTAGCCAACTCTTGTTCCCTCGTCTGACTCTCTGTGCCTTTTTGAGGTACCCTGAGATTTCTTTTTGCTCGCTGAGATCGCGTCTGACCGCGCTTTATATCCAAAAGACACTGGGTGTCATTCCTATCAAGCTCTAGCGACCTACTATTTTCTTTCTCCTACATCGACACAGCCGAGGAAGCCGTGTTTGCGTAAGTTCGCTCGCTTACATTCTCTTTGGATGAATAGCGAGGGAGATTCCTCAGCTTCTCCATCTCCACTTTAAGGCCCTTTATCTCCCTCTCTATTTCCGCAAATTTTTGAAGGAGTCCGAAACATGTCGTACAGGCTTCGTCTTCGTATTTGATATCCATACAACTTACTAGGCTCCTTGCTCGTCTAGCGGGAGGTGACTTAACAGCGATATATAAAGAATTGCAGTCATTTGTACTACGAATAATGTTTACTCCTTTATTTATTTCAGCCCGTCGGCCGTGCCCCGGTAGTGCAGTGGCGATCATGCTGCTCACCGCACGACGGGACCTGGGTTCGAATCCCTCTTGGGGCGAGTTTTTTGCACATTGTCCTGACGGTGTTTTGTCGACTACCATTATTAATTCGAAGGATATGCAAGGTATTCTAGGTACGGCACGAAGTATTTAAAGGTGTATGAGAAGCTTTTTAACCAAGCCAACAATATGAAGCAACTAACAAACGACTCAGCCGCTCTTGGATCAGGAGAGTCCCGGGGTGCTGTTGGTAGAGAATTGATAGGAAGGAGTATGGTCGTTCCAAAGAAAGTTCTGTCGGAGTTCCGTGTGGATCGTTAGAGGAATTGCTGACTAAGCTTGAATTTCTTAATCCAAATGGGCCCGCGATGCGTCCAGTAGGCAGAAATCCCAGAAAAGGCAAATCCCTCGGAGGTCGAAAATTCGAAACCTCTACTCGACATCTTTATCATCTTTGTGGTTTTGCGAATCCAGAGGCAAAATATGGTATATTAGCGTGAAGGTTTGTGTCGTCGCGCGTTTTATTTGTACTTTTTTTTATAAATAAACATGGGGAAAGCTCTCGATAGCGTCCACAGGTGCAAAAAAAGTAATTGTCGACCAAGAGCATCGACGTCTCAATGAGTCGAGGTAGATTGCCATTATCCGCGTCCCTGTTATTAAATGCTGGCATAGTGAATTCGGAGATTGTCCTAGTAATCGGTGTACAGCTCTAATTTATACAACATCAATCATAAGATATTTAATGCCCCTCGATACATGAGTGAAAAGTTGAAAAGGGAGATCGGCAAATATTTTTTGCCATTCTTCCTGAATTACTGTAAAAACGGCTCCATTCAATAGTCAGTCACACAAGTTGACCATCAAGAATCGTAACAGACGTATGGATGGACACTACCTAATAGCGGTCAGCTTGCGTCAATGTCTAATATTATCATGCTTTAAGATATTAGTTTATTAAAACATCAAACAATTCAACCCACAACCCGTTTTCTTCTAGGTTTAAAGTCGCTGTCTACTTGCATATCGTATGTCATTTGTTATTATGGGAATGGTGTGACATAACCCTGCCAGAAAGTGGCCCCCTCTTGAAATGGGGCCAAGAAGGGGCTATGAGGGGGCCAGCCCCCTGGAAGTTTTCTCGTCGTTAATGCACCATTAACAGGCATTACTCCGTGAATAAGCATGCATTTTTCGGTTAAAATTTGTTTTTCTGTAATAGAGAAAAGTACTTTTGGACCTCGGTAGTTGTGCTTTTTACATATCTGGGCAATCCTGAAATAAAGCTCTTAATTGTTTAAGTGTGTCACTTTGCGGCATTTATCTCCCACGTGAGCTGCGTTCCTCTCGTCGTGAGTGCTAATACTGTCTACTGTGGTCTACGCGCATACGTTACTGTGGTATGTAATGAACTGCCCTTTTGCTATCTTTTATGATATTTTGTAAGTTTTGACCTGTAAATTAGTATTATCATGGAATAATTGGCTGTTGATTTTGACAATATCAATTAGATATTCGTGGTAGCAGAGGCATCTGAAAAGCTGCATTTTGAGCCTTTGTTTATCTTTTTGTCATTGATATTATGTAGAAATGAAGCGTAAGTATTTTTGAATTAACCGGAGCACTGCCTATAAGCGACTCCGGCGCCTGAAGAGGGCCTTCTATGCCGCAACGGAGGCTGCACAACAGGTTACTATTCCAACGGCGTCTACTTTCCCAAGCGACTCTCCTGAATTAGAAATGCCTGAAGTAGCGGCTGAGGGTTACACTGGTAGGTTTTTCCATCGATATAGAATATTAATGGGTGTAGATTTTGCAGGAAGTCAATAGCATTTGACGGAAGAAGGCGGAAAATCTTTTCTATCAGATTTACAAGAATTATGTCTGAACACGCGAATGCCTCTGTCTATGATGAAGGCTTTGCTCGATATGCTCCGGCCGTACCTCCAGGAAGTCCCGAAGGACCCGCGAACGCTCTTGAAGACTCCCAGATCTTGTAGCAACAAGGTCCTAGGCAACGGGAACTATGTCCATCTGGGCATTGAGTGAACTTTGCTTGATGAGGTAAACCGTTGTCAAACGACCGAAATTCTTGAAATGCGCATCCGATTGCACATTGATGGGATGAAGTTAATTAAATGATCGAGTCAATGCCTTCGGTCAATACTAGCGCGAATTAGTCACCCTGTTATTAGTGAACCCTTCGTCGTTGGTTTATTTTCCGGCTTCGGCAAACCCGAACCAGTGGACGAGTTTCTTCATGACTGTGTGTGCGAACTGAAAGGACTTCTTGATGGTCGCCTGCGACTCATAAGTGCAGGGGATGTTGTAAAAGTGGAGCTAGCCAATATTATTTGCGATGTCCCTGTCGGCTCCTACATCCGCCAAGTCAAGCCACATAACGGATACTATGGATGCGATAGGTACGTTTGTTCATCTATCTAACCTAAACCACTCTAGGTGCTGTCATGTTGGAATGCCCATTGCTAACCGGATGAATTTTCCGCCATATAGTGGGCGTTCTCGGGACGACATGTCATTCCGGTTGCGAAAGCAGGCCATGCACCGTAGGGGCATATCACCATTCGAGGAGTTACCCATCGATATGGTTGCCTGCTTTCCAATGGACTACATGGACCTAGTATGCCTGGGAGTAATGCGTAAATTGCTGCACATGTGGCGTCCCGGGGTGAAGAAGTTTTCTGCGGCGCTCAATACGCGGATTAAAAAGTGCAGCAATTGTCTACCGGCAGAATTTTCTCGGAAGTTATTGGTAGGATATTATTTTTTTCCGTTTACTTGTTCAGCTGCAATTAGTGAAAACGCCACCTTCTCAAATTACACCGTAGACACAATTCGCAAGAGCGAAATTGATTGGTTCCACGGTGCGCGTGACAGATACGGTGGCCGATCAAAGCGCAGAGACAATACCACAGCAAATACTACGGTAAATCTATTTACTTGAGTCTTTATAAGCCACTTTCAGCTTCCCGTCAACTACAATTCAGCGGAAGAATATCGGATGCATTCTCCTTCCGAGGACACTGTAAGTGTGCAATTCTTTATATCTACTAAACCTGCATATGTTCGAGCCGATTGACTGTAAACTAATTTATACAATAAAATATACTACTTAAAAGCCATACTTGAATAGTATGTTTTCGACAATTTAATTAATAGGACGCTCTGCTTTATTTTCTTGTAGATACCCGCTACCGACATGGATGGATTACCAAATATGTCCCTTGAGGAAACTTGACAGTTTGTGCATATCAAATTTTTATCTTATTCGATCAATAAATTTTCTTTAAGCTATAAATGACGTTCAAGTGTGCTGATCGATATGGTTCGTCGGGGGCTTCGAAATCACGCGTGAAGGTCCGCTAACGATCGCGGGGGAAATTGGCTTTGGGAAGGGGAGCCGGAATGAAACATGACATAGTTGGCCATATGGGGTTCGCTAGAAGGCTACAAGGGGTAATGTAGGACAGATACCGGGGAAAATCTGTCTAGGAAATGGGTGATAAGGATTATAACGCGAGTAATTAGACGATAAGGGATCCGCATTACCGTCAGACAGTCTAATATGGCCAGGGGTGGGGGCCAAAAATGACTACTATAAGGCGTCCCCCTGCGAATTTTTTTTTCGATGGGGGGCCAGAGGGGGCCATATCGGGGATTTGCCCCGTCATAGCCCCCTGTCCAGCCCCCTCATAGCCCCCTCTGGCCCCACCATAGCCCCCTCATGAGGCGGGACCATGAGGGGGCCAGAGGGAGCTAGTGCTAGCAGGGAATTGACATCGATTTTCGTTCAGTTAATTTCAGCCTTGTCGGTAGTTATGACTAACTATTTTTTGATAATTGAAGAATCGTATCCATATTAAATTTAATGGAAAGTTAAGCTAGTACATGTATCTTATCCTCGTAGAAATCTTCACAATAGAATCAAATGAAAGTTTGTAGAAACCCATTCATCAGTTGAATTAGAATTGCGCAATAGTATTCCCCATGGCCACAGAGCTTTCCATAATAGGGTAATTGTACCATAAAGAGATATGTAAAACACAGTGAAATCAATGTCAGCAACATCGTTGTATGTTTGGCGGTATTAGCTTATAACTCGGGATATTGTAATAACCATGCTTGAAGAAGAATAATTCACTTGCTCGGCCTCCTGGTATACACACAATTATTGAACTACCTTCTCGGAAGAATCGATAGTAATACATTTTATCCATATTTGCCAAATTTTAACGATTGCACTAACAAAGTTGTGGGTTATTGTTAAGCCTAAGCCGACGGATAATGGTTAGGGCTAGCGCTATTTTTGGGATAAATACATACAGTAGATGGGCCAACTAATGAAATCTCAACAGAAATTCATAATGCCTTTTAGGTTAAAAAAGATACATAAAGTAGATTTGTAAAACTAAGCATTATGTATCATATTTCTTTAATAAAATGTACATATCCCAGGTGCTCGGCGTTCAAAAAATCAATTTTTTCTGCACCCATAATCATAAACCGTAAAACATGACTACTTATGTAGCATGCATTTTTCCATTAATTTTGAGGCCCATAAAAGTCAAATTTTATTTTCTTGGAAATATTCAGAAAGCATACCTATTCCTTTGCTCCTTCGATAGATATACGTCTTCTTATAATTTTATACTCGAAGGAGTGACATAATTTTGTGTTAAAGGAGTTTCTACTTTTAAGATTTTTAATACCGTGAAATGACCATTATAAAACGTCATGCCTGTGCATTCACCAATGAGGTTTGTAAAGGTAACAATGTGGTTAAAAATCACTGCGTAATTTTCTGAACTTCATATGGTCTCATCTTAACATGGAAGAGAAATGTATGGATTTCGTACGCGCAAATTTAACGGCCTGTATTTTGAGAGCCCCGAAAGCAAATGTGAGGTCAGGTGGGGTTTAAAATTATTCGAAAAATGTTATTTTTTTATAAAACCAAACTATATCCTAGCGCCACGAGTAAAATTTCAAGCAGAGTTAATTTTACCCTAAATCAGCAAACTGAATGAATAGTTGTGTAAATGTTTTCTAAAAATATAATTTAATATTTAGATGTCGTCTAAAGTAAAAACAAAATACATACTAAAATTGTTTTCGTATTTACGGAGTATGGTGTTTGGATGCAGCCGGACAGACGTTTGTTTGATTTTTTGTAGAATTGCGCTGCCTAATGGTTAATTTAGCAAACCAAATTAATTATTCTTTTCGAAACGAACATGCGATCCGGCATTTCAGTTGAAATTTCATGAGTTAGCCCACATAATTTAGGAATACACACAATTGCTCTTGGTTGGGTGACACCTTTTTACATGTCACGCTACTTCGTCATATTAAGCAGTCCTAGTCACTTGGTCTTTGGTCATCATAAAAACTCTTGACATGCCACTTAATTTGTTGATCATCAACAAGAAGGAAGAGTAACTAGGTTATGTATGCACTCTTGTGAGAGTAGAAAGGATTACGTTTTGTTATTTCGCGGAGTTAATTTGTTGCAAAGGGGTTGTGAGATTGTTACCGCTTACGACCCATCTGATGTTATGAAGCTGGTTCGCATTATACTAAGTGTTTTCCCGTATGTGAATTTCGCTACGCATGGTTTTTTTGTGAATCATTAATATGCACTTCGGAGTGTGGTAAATGCCTAATCTCACGGATATGTTAATAAAAATTGAAGACAGGTCAATCTTATTCAAGGGCGAACCAGACGTAATCTCGCTTTAAGAACCGTGCCTCACACCCCGCTCTCATTCGACACATCGCTCGCTCGACACTGGTAGTGTCTTTGTCCATTTAGTTCTCCAGTTATTCAGTTAATAATAGACTATTTTAGTGCAAAGGTGGTATGCATTCCGAGACAGTTATAATATCTGACGTCCAAAATCGAATTCGCATATTCGAAGCCATACTACCAGACCGTGTAAATCACTGTGCTTTAGCCTTACACGGCAACGTGCTCAAGGGGGTGTAACAAAATATTGACACCACTGTCAATGATGCGAGACTGGCGAAGAGAGCCTCTCTCCAGATGGAACTTCAATCTCCGCTCTGTCCAAAGAATGAGTGGAGTTTGGCCACGAGACTTGCTAAATGCTCAAAGAGGAACTTGATCACGGCTGGAATCACCATCCGATCAAAGGTAATAGGATTTAGTCCTACTGATGCTGCACCGACATACGTTGCAGCTGGCCTCGAATTCATTATGTCATTCTATATCCTATCATGAGGTGAGTACGCTGACATACGCAGTTCTGTCACTGTTATTCTACGGCAAGAAAAATAACAGGTCTTACTTGCAAAAAGCGCAACGATTGCGATCATTGAAATCGGAGCAGAGTATTGCTGTTGTTCCCGTCGACAAAGGTGGCGCTACCGTCATCATGGATAAAACCGACTGCGTCAACTAGATAAATATAGTTTTCAGTGGCACGGATTCTTATACCATTCTCGCCGAAAACTTAAAGAAAAAGCAAGCCGAAACCATCATGGAAAAGGTTTATGAGCTTTCTCGTCTGAACGTCATAGGTCCAGATGACTCAAAGTTTATGAACATTCGTGATCCTATTGTGGCACAGGCGTACGATCTCAAAAAGTGTCACAAAATTGGTGTCCCACTGATAATTATGGTCCGCTCATCGGATTCTCGACTTACAATTTAAGTCTAGTTATTGTAAAGCATCTGAAGCCGCTCAATCACGTATCTCACTACAGCATTAACAGCTCCCAAAACGTTCTCTACTGGATTGAAGGCCCCAGTGCATGCACTAGGGAATGCCTCTTGTATTTAAACGTCGGTGCGTTCTCTTCCTTACCACACGATTTGGCGATCACTTGCGTAGCCCAACGGCTACAGGATAATCCTCTTGATACCCAGCGCATCACGTTATAAAACAGCTTAAACTTTGCCATATAAACGATTGTAATTTGGACAATGTTTACAACCAACAGTTAACGGGGAGTCCAATGGGCCCAGCAAAATCCAGACCACTCGTCGAACTCCTGCACCAGCGACAAGGAGATGGGGATTCTGAAACTCTCAACCCCAAAATATGGCTCGTCTATGTCAACGACACCTTTGTCGAAATAAAGAACCGCGGAGCCGAAAGGATATATCAGAGGCTGAATGCTGTATTTCCAGTCGTAAATTAGGGGAAAGTCCGCTGTCCCTGTACGTGAAAATACAAAGGATATGAGGCAGTAGTCTCGCAAGCAGAGGCCATAGATAAGGGTCTCATTCGAAGATCATCCTCAATCATGGACGGAATTATCTTGCGACTCGCAAAAGAGGCTAAGCGAGTTGCGAAAGCATGCTTCTATTGATTATAGTCTCCTCATCTTCGTAAATATGCCTCGGCGCAGCGACGTGTTGCTTTGTCTGCGTATTTGCGACGTTTAAGCAGACTAATTCATGGATGATTTTTGTCTTGTTTATTTTCCGAGTAAATTACTGCGCGAACCTGAATTAAATCGTTAGGAACAGACCATCAAATTCTTGGTCTAAAATGTTATATGTATATCTGAGCTGAAATACACTAGTTACTTGCTTCTCCATTTAAGAGATTGTGTTTAATCTATTTCATCGATCACAGTTCCCCCGGGTCATCGGTATTTATGGAAACGCCAACCCTCCCCCCCAATTCACCCAGCATTTTAAAAAGCACCGTTTTATATATAGAATGCATGTCGAGCGTTAATATATTTTGGATGTGATGTTTCTATGCAATTAAAAATTATACATTTCGTACAAAGTATTGCCAAACTGTTTTATTGGGGTTGATTTGACTATATTTGTGACGTGAATGCAATTCCAATTGCGCCGACTGATCGCACACCTTATTCCAATGCAGTTTTTATCAATGCCTGAACGCCATCTCCTCGAAATAAAAATTAAAATTCGAGTATCAGACTATTTTTGGTCTTCACGCATACTCTCTTTTATTCAAACAGTACTCTAGTTTTAATTTAGGTGCGTAAAGGAGTTGCAAAAAGGCGGAAATCTAAGGATAAACATGATTTAATTTATCCAATTTGTATTAGCATGAAAGTTTCGTCCTGTGCGACAAAACGGTTCTATTCAAGAAAAGCACCTCTCGCCACTCTAAAGGGAGGATGTAGACAATGTTCCCTAAACAAAGCGGGGTTCACGGCATCTGCACGCAAACCGTGGCTCGCAATCTTCTACACGTGGGGTTGTCACTATTAAAACAGAAATAATTATTTCTTTCTTCCTCTTTCTCTCCTCCGTCCCACATCGCAGGCCGATAGAGTGACCTATTTTTCCTGCGAAGCTCCGCTTAGCACCGCCTCCTATTGGTCAACACATGCTTGCGCCTGTCGATGCACCCCGAACGTGGCAATAGCAGTTGCTGGGCAATGTTCTCGTTTGGCGACGAGATAGGCAGGGCGCAATGGTGAATAGGGTAATCTGCGGCTAAACAGGCCATCTTCCTGCCATCTGCAAGAGGAGGCTCTGCCTGCAAACCCTCGGGAGGCCCCAAGTTAATCAACTACACGTTTGGCGAATTCCGCTTTGTCTTTGCCTACTAGTCGTTTGTATTTCAGCATTTAACTGGCCCAGCGGCTGAAAGAACTGACGGCTGCGGTTGAAAGCGCTTCCGTGGAGATCCTTTGATGCCTACTGCGGGACGCAGTTCATTGGACCGCCTTGGCTGTCCCCGGTCGCGCACATGGCCCCCACGAGGAGTCGTTGGACGGAAACAACGCAATCATCAACAACTTGTTGGCCGAATGCAGCCTTCTATCAATATCGCCGCCAGCACATCAACAGCTGCGAGAAAGTGAAGACAGCCGGATGGCTCGCAAAGGCTGAGGCTGTCCATGAATATGTTTACGGTAACCAATCAAAGGATTCCTTACTGCGATCAAGGCATAAATATACTGACGTCTTATATTGTATATATTACCGTTCATCATAGACATTGCAAGTATAAAAATCGCAAAACACTGTGTGTAAAGAATCACAGGAGTGGTTAGAATATGATAGCCTAAGAATATCTGAGCCTTCAGGTATAAGAACGCAAGGATGCGGGTTGATTGCAAGACGCAATGATAAGGCATTTGATGTGTGTACTTGCAAAATCTGGTTAACAATTGATGACTGACAGTTGTACTAAATAGACGAGAAAACAAAATCAACTAAATACGAATTGGGGATAAGATAATTATCTGCCAAGGAATAGGCTCAGTTGCTCGATGTTCAGGGATCCTTTCAAGATGTAGCACCTTAGATTATGAAGTTGCATACCCCATCTTCATAAACTCATCATTTAACTCAAAAGTAGCGTTTTGGACACCGACGGCTCAACATATTTTCCTGCATTTCCACGGTTTTCTGTCCGGCATACTGTCCACCCGTAATACCCCATTTCTGCTATTCTCAGGTGACCCTATCCACAGTCTACCAACATTTAACTGGGGTTATTGACCCTATCGTTTCCAATCACGATGCAGAAACTGGTGACTGAATTTCAGTATCTGAATATGAGTGGGCCTTCTTGCTTGACTTGTTCACCAATCCGTTAATACCAATGGAATTCTTTTAATCTTTATTTACATTCTGTGAAGTACAATCGCCGTCAGTTCGTCTACGCAATGTGGAAGACAGTGTTTTTGATTTCGTTTGCACTTTATCACATGTTGAACTTCGCAGGCAAGTTGCTAGGTCTTTGCCTTTTTATGTAATTTCTGCTTGGCTCTAAAAGAACCCTTTCGCAAACGAATCGGCAATAGAGGAATTTGCACGATTATTAGATTTTATAATATTTCAGTTTACAGTGACGTGTAGCTCTTACGACAGCGCTTGCCCAGCATTCAATTCGATTTTGCAAGGTTTGTGCTGTTAAATATAATGATGAATAATGCACGTGAAAACCACCCAACATGGTACTAACATGTGTTTTCATAAAAAGCTAGACATTACTTTATTTAACTCTTAAAGCCAGAAGTTAATAGCCATTTGCCCCCATCCTACTATCGGCCCTTCAATGTGTATCTAATTGGCTTTAATGCATTAAAATGAATTTGATTCATAGGTCATTACCTTTCAGCATTTGGACATCCGCACCAACGCCCACGCAATAGTTGCATAAAATTTCCCAGAAACATGCAGTTTGCTAATGTCTTCCACTACTTGCTGAGTATGTTGACCACAATTGAACTGCCGGCCTTCGAAACAGATTTTGGAAAAAGGAAATGTTATCTTAGTTTCATCGAAACGGGACATACACTTGGATGCCACCCCTACAGTTCAAGTTCGGCAAGCAAATACAACATCTATTGCAACGCCACATTTACTAAGCTCCGGGTTGATATTTTAAGCAACGAATGTCAAGACTTCCTGGTATTATGGAACTTTGCTCTCTTGCATATTTTTTTCTAAATTCACTGAATTGCGTGTGGGCTTTGGGGCGGGTTTTGTGTTATAAACTAAAAAAAATTCACAACACTAAGAAAATTGTGGACTGTATCATAGTTTTGTGCATATATCAAGAAGTTCCGGACTGATTGTTAGAGCAAGACGATTAGATTCTATAGATTTAACTAGAACGGAAAGAAAATGACGAGAGTTGGCTACTTTTGATCGACCATAATTAATTCGTAGGGAAAACTGTCAAAACCAAAACTTCGGACGTGTAAGATGGACATGCTGGTCAGGGATTTATCATAAAATCCATATAGCAGTTAAATTTCGGCATGGACAGACAAGTATAAAGTATACCGGGAAAAGGAATGTCAAATGGGATCATCAGGATTATGCCGGTGTTTTAAGCATCCTAATAGTATTCAGCATGTTGTGCATTTTCCTATAGTTCTATCCAATTTTCCCTCGTTTGAATAGTAATGTTCAAAAATTAAACGTATCATTAAGATAAAGTGCATATCTGTTGCTAAGCCTCACTATCCCTTTCACTCAATGTCAAGCGCCGAACCGCTAAGTCATATTCGTGGGGAGAGAAGAGATCCGGAAACTGCAAGCCGATTAGTTTTACTTACGATTACGCCCCGGGCTACGCTCTATTTGAGTTGAGCTTCAATGATCAAACGACCGGCACGGATGTTCTTCGGATGCTCCGCGTATTTCCACGCATTTTTAAAAAAATGTACTTGGATATTTCGAAGACTGATTACAATATGCAATATCCCTGGTTGTTTCTTGGCACAAATAAGGCGCATTCCTTTATGCATGGTCAGAATATGAAACATCAACTTCCATTTTGTACATTCAATTAGGATGATACAAAGGAATCATAAAATAAAAGTTAAATCTTACAAAACGGATTTTGTCTTTTAAAAGGCGTTCCACAAACTGCCTAAGCTGAATCATCAACACATATTCAGTGCTCCTACTGAGCTGTAGCAAAATTATCAGTATCAAACAGCAAAAGCAGTATTGGCCATTGCATATCCAGAAATTAACCAGATAGGCGAGAAAAATGCGTACGGCTTAAGTGTATTTAACACTGGGAAATCTTAAATCGCTTACATATACGACAATATCTGAGAAGAGCCTTTGGCGAGCATGCATGTTATCACCGAGTGAGCTTAGGTAAAGATATTTATCTATATAACCGTGGACTAAATTGACAGAAACAAACATTGCCAATGGAAGAGAAGAGCCGAGTCCCTGGAAGTAGTCTTGAAGAAGGAGGCACGATCGCCGTGACAAGAGCTTTATTAGCCTGACGTTTCGGATTCCTACTCGAATCCATCAACAGAAACAAAAGTGCAGAAAAGGGTGGTTGTTGCACAAGGGGCTGCGATATTTATAGGATGCAGTAGCCATGCTACCGCATACCTATGAACGTTCACGGCCCCCCCTTCATCCGGGATTGTCACACTTGGTGTGATTATTGCTTGATCGCCGACATTCGAATCGGTAATTGCTGCAATTTCATCACGTGCTTTGGATGTTGGCGTGATGATTGCTCGACCATCTGACGCGTTGACCCGGGTGTTGGGAGGAGTGTTCACCAGTGCGCTCCCCGTGTGGCCAATTACTCCGCCTAGACGAAGTCTCAGCACGCTGTATTGAATGGGAAGATCGTTGCACTTGCTGATGGACTGGGGGCCAGTAAACCATGATTCCAGTAGCTCCCGGCTCACTCGGTTGTCACCTCTTGCGAGAATTTCGCCCTCATCGAATATAAATGTGTGGCCGGATCTCGTCGAATGAGCTGCAACTTGAGAGCTGGCGTTATTTCTGCGCACCGCTGCCGCGTGTTCGGGCATTCTCGTTCGGAGCTGTCTTCCGGTTTCTCCGACGTAGTTACTTTGTCCGCAACTGCGCCAGATCCGATAAACGACTCCAAACGTTTCTAGCCGTGGCAGTGGGTCTTTCGGTTTCATGATCAGACGCCTGATGGCAGCCTCCGGTCTGTGTGTCACTGTAACCCCAAGTGGTGCGAGAGGGCGGCCGACAGCTTCTGAAACGTTCTTGACATACGGAAGTGCCCGCCAAGACTTGGTGTCCATGCGGTTAGGCCTTTCGTCCCTTTTGCGTATGCACCGGTCGACGGAGTTGCGCGGGTAGCTATTGGCTTTGAACACCCATCGGAGGTATTGTAGTTCAGTAATTTTGTCTTCCGGCTCACTGCAGTGCGTTTCGACACGCCGATAGTGCGTCCTTACACAGCTGCGTTTGTGGCTGCTTGGGTGGTTACTGTTGAAGTTCAGTACTTGCATCGTATTTGTCGCTTTCCTGAACACTTTGGTCTTTAGTCCACCACAATCCTTGCGGCATACGAGGACATCCAGGAAGGTCAGGTGGTTGTCCTCTTCCTCCTCCATCGTAAATTGAATGTCCGGGAAGACGGCGTTGAGATGTTCTTGGAATGTCAACATCTGATCCCGTTTGATGACGACGAAGGTATCATCCGCATACCGGGCCCAGAATTTCTGTCTGTGGTGTTGGAAGACCAGCGACTCTAACCGTTGCAGGACCGCCTCGGCGATGAATCCCGAAATCTGCGAACCCATTGGTGTGCCCTTCACTTGTTCGTAGATTGTCCCGTCGAACGTGAAGTACGTCCTGAGACAGAGCTTCAGGAGCTGAAGGATTTGGGCGTGCCCAAGGCGGTTCTCCGTTTCTTCGTATTTGCTTTGTAGTAGCAGTTCAATTGTCTCGATCGCCACGTCCTGGGGAATAGAAGTAAAATGGGATGTAACATCAAAAGATACCATGACCTCATTTGGATGGATGCTTACCCCTTTGAGTTTCTCCAGGAATTGTTCTGACGAAGAGACCCTGGTGTCTGACTCAGCGGTCAGGAACTTGAGACGCCGGAACAGCCATTTAGCCAGTCCGTAAGCTGGAGTCCCTTTGAGCGACACGATGGGTCGGAGAGGAGCGCCGTCTTTGTGCACCTTAATTAGGCCATATAATCGGGCCAAAGCCGTATCTTGGGGTCTCGTCATGCGCCTGTCGGTCGGTGTTATTGCACCTGAGTTATCCAAGGCCAACAACGTAGCATTACTGTTGCTTGTCAGCGGCTTTAAAGGGTTCGTTGCACATGGGACATGGAACTGTCGGTCCTCCAGTAAACCTTTGGTTTCTTGAAGGTAGTCTGTTCTGTCCAGTACAACTGTGGCGCATCCTTTGTCTGCTGGCACGATGACCAGGTCTTTTTCGGCCTTGAGTTCTCTAAGCGCATCACGTTCGACCTTGGAAAACACTTCCCACAGCCTGTTGGCCATCAGGAGAGACGACACTTGGTGTCGGATGAGGTTCTTAGTCTCCTTCGTTGCCTCCGTCTGACAAAGGATTGATTCCACTGCTGCAATCATGTTAACAGGTTTGGAGTCAGCCGTGTTAAATGAAGCTTCGTCCCGTAAAACCTGCATCTGATCCTTCGCCAGCTTCTTTGATGACAGGTTGTGCACCCGTTTGTCGTTTCTGGGCGACGTTGGCTTGGGCTGCTTTCGAAATTTGTTCTTCAAAAAACGCACATATTTGTTATATGCTTAATTATTATGTCGTCAGTTCTGTGCGGAATAGTAGATAGACAGAAAAAGAGAGATCATCTTTACTGCGTCAGTCACCCTGGGTACATAAACTCATTATTCCTTCAGTCCGTGGCTCCGTATTTAGGGGTTCAGCCTTCGTCTGGTTTGACTGTTCCTACTGGTCCAGTCCTGAGCGCCCACATAGGCAGGCCCTCGCGTGTTGCGGACCCCTGGAGGTCGCGCATGACTCAGCGGCGCGCAGCTCAATTTCAAAGATAAGTGAAGCT
>CACRXP010000209.1:730678-743277 GCA_902702965.1 Spirometra erinaceieuropaei
CAGCCCATGCGGAGTAATTGGTGGGGTAGATGATACACTTCTGTTGTAAACGTTTCAACTCTTTCTCCACGTCTTCCTGGGTTGCAAACGGAACTCGACGACATGGCCTGAAAACTGGTTTCTTGTTTAGTTTAATGCGTAGAACTGCTTTCGTTTTGGTACATTTCCCGACTGATTTTTCCATCATTTTCGCATACTTCTCCCGCAGATTCTGTTCCGTTTCTTGTACTGCGCAGCAAATTCTGTCAAATGGACTCCATAATCCCAACTCAGGAATCGCCTTATTTCCCAGGAGGTCGATCGGACACTCCGATACGAAGACGTCTGCTAGAAAATTTTTATCCTCGATTGCGATAATAGTTGAAAAGCATCCCTTGAATTTCATTTCCGTGCCGTTTGATGCCCTTGCGGTGACCGTAAATAAATAAATAAATTTTTATTTAATGACAATTTACAGGCATTGTCAAGGGGAGCGATTAAACATAAATCCGACCGGCAGTGAAAAAAACTCCTGATCTTAAGGGATAAAAATATAGTTGATGGTGGTTTTTGTGGTTTGGAGGGCTCAGGAGAAAAAACTGCCGGCGGTGGGAGAATATCGACCGTCAAGAAGGGGGGAGGTTGCACGGTATCGGAGATCATCGGACGTCAAATTCCTTTCATGAAGTTGGGGATAGCCAAAGTAGGGGCGTTGAGGAACAGCTGGTGAGACCAGCCATAGTGTTCAGAGACCACAAACGCCATCGCTACGGTACAGTTGATCAGTAGATTCAGCACCCAAAATTTGGGGGAGCTTTTCTGAATGCAAAAATCGAGTAATAGTTCTTCTAAATAAAGGATAATTTTGCAGAGTTTTCGCACTCATGGGTAGTTTATTCCAAATGGCAATTGCATTTGCAGAAAAGAACCGACGATATTTAATAGTAGGTGTCAGAGGCAGAAATAAGAAGACCTCACGGTGACTGTTACGTCGTGGGTGGATATGATGTCTTAAACAGGTGAGTGGGTTAAATGTGTGATTATATAAGAGTTTAAATAGCAAAAATAGTCCCTTTTGTAATCTACGGAACCATAAAGGATCGAGGCCTGTAAGCCGGCAACGTTCTTGGTAAGACAAATGTCGGTGTTCTGGGGTTAAATTTCTCTTAGTAAAAAAGTGTTGAACGGATTCTATTTTTTTCCGCTCAGTAGCACGCATGAGGCTAAATGAAAACGAACAGTATTCCAGACCAGGTCTAACATACATGTTGAAAGGCGCATTCTAATGTCCCTAGTTTTAAAATTTCGGAGGATAAACCCGGTCGTTCTACGTGCTTTGGAGACTATCAAGGCACAGTGCTCCGAGAGATTAAGACTCTTGGAGTATGATACGCCCAAATCCTTTATAACCCCTGGCACATTTATTGCGTGACCTTCAATACTTAGTTGAGGTTGACGGTCGTCGCCAACCACCATGACTGAGCACTTATGCCAAGAAAGAGAAAGGCGCCATGTGCGGCACCACTGGGCGAAAGCCTGTAGATCGCTCTTTAGTAGCTCAAGCACGATGTCATGATCTGCCGGCCTATATCGATATGCAACTTTAAGATCATCGGCATACATGAAAGGCTTACCATTCTGAAATAAATCGGGTACACCATTAAGGTAAAGGCAAAATAAAAGCGGGCCGAGTACACTACCCTGGATGACTCCACTCCTCACACGTGTGGGCTTGGAGATGTTATTGGAAATCTTAACTCGTTGTGTGCGAGTGCCCAAATAAGAGGATATAAAATTCAAAAGTTTGCCACCAATTCCGAAAGAGGACAGTTTCAAGAGAAGAAGAGAATGGTCAACACGGTCAAAAGCCTTGGTGAAATCGAAATATACTGTGTACAGCGCAAAACCATGGTCCCTAGATTGGAGAACATAGTCAAAGAAAGAGAGTTGACTGGTGTCACAAGATCGAGCTTTGAGGAATCCATGCTGAGCAACACTCAGTAAGTTGTTCGCTGTTAATTGACACATCATCTTATCCTTGATCAATGTCTCTAAGATCTTCGAAACTGCAGGGAGGGTGTTAATTGGCCGGAAGTCATCAAATGATGTAGATTTGCCGTGCTTAGGAATGGGCGAAATGTGTGATTCCTTCCAAAAGGTAGGATAAGTTTCACTTTCAAGAGCAAGATTAAATATCTTGCATAAGAGGGATGGGAAGATCGTGTTTGCATCGGCTTTTAAAATGCTTACAGGGACACCATCAGGGCCTGGACTATAAGATTGACGAAAACGCCGAATCGCAACAGTCACATCCCACAGAGTGAAAGTTATAGTTTCTAGAACTGCCCCGGTCAATGACTGGATGGTCGGAAGCGGAGTGGTCGAGTCTTCAATAAACGTTTTGGACAGGAAATCATTGAAGCTATCCGCGGTTAACTGGGCATCAACTATGGGATTTCCGAGATCGTCTCGAAGGATGGGATACTGCGTCTTTCTCTGACCGTAGTTTGGATAAGACTGGGTGCTCCTATCATCTGCCATGTTTCTAAAGCTACAGCCGTTAGATCAGACGCTGTGTCCACTTGAAGTCTGACAGCTTTCTCATTTATGATCACGGTTAGGTATTTTCGGTGTTCACGGCCTATCACTCCTGCCTCACCATGAGAAACGACGTTGCACTGTTTCCTGGGACTTGGCCTTCCCGCTCTGCATTGTGTCGATTTGTGGCCAAATCTCAAACATTTAAACATTTCTGCGTTTTATAGGGGCAGTCGACGACATAGTGCCATCCACCGCACTGCCAGCAGGCAGTCTTTTGCCTTCTGGGAAACGTTTCTCTCTGTGGCGACCAGTTTTTTCTAATGACCAAGACCTGTAGCTGTTGACTGTTTCGCCAATCAACTTTGTATCCTGTTTAATGTTCCTGAGTCTAAAACATTCGTCTGGTAACTTCTGTGCAGTCGTGTCACCATCCTGATCCAGTTTGGACAGCAGTCGCGTGCGTATGTCCGCGTCCTCCGTAAAGTAAGTGATTTTATGAACAACAGGGCCTTAACCTGGTTTGCTGTTGCTTGCTCTAGATCAGCCTGTTGGTACATATCATTTAGTCTGCCTGCCAGATCAAAATCGTCTTCATCTACCCTCTTCTCCAATTTAAAACATTCAACGCGTCTGTTAAACAATGACTTTGAATGGAGAATAAGAGTTTCAGGATTCTCACCGTCTGCGTGAATTCGATTTCGGCCGGTTTCTTCGGTAGGACGAATTTGACATACTTCTCGTGTTCCATTCGGCCAAGATTCAGCAACAGAATTTTCACCTTTTTTCCGTCAGCAAGGCTTATACGTTCTCTTCCGAACAGTAATTCATATCTTCTGAATCACATATCAAACGTAAAACCGTCGTCAGGGTCGTAGGTGAATTCTCTGATCCTGTCTTCCAGCCACTTCCTTCTGTCATCGTTTCCTGTCTGCTTCCAGTCCTTCTGCATTCCTGCGAGAAGAGCCATAAAATTGGCTTGATGTGCTTCCAACAATTTCTGCATTTGTTCTTCACTGATCATTTTCCGTGTTCACCCCAATTAGTATGACGCCAGTTCTGTGCGGAATAGAGGACAGACAATATAGGATAGATCAGCTGTGCTGCGTCAGTCACCCTGTGTACGTAAACTCATTATTCCTTCCGTCCGTGGCTCCGTATTTAAGGGTTCAGCCTTCGTCTGGTTTGCGTGCTGCTACTGGTCCAGTCCTGAGCGCCCACACTGGCAGGCCCTCGTGTGTTGTTGACCCCTGGTGGTCGCGCATGACTCAGCGGCGTGCTAATATCTGGCTTTCATGCGGGCTTCCTAGGAGAGGCTGTGCGGCAAGTTTTCGCTTCATTGTCAGGCATGACCTCTGGGCGACAGGAACAGTGCGTCGTGTTCTGGGCCGTTCTCGCATACGCACGACAGCATACCACCCGTCATATAACGGCTTAGTCGAGCGTTTCCATCGGCAAATGAAAGCCTCGCTCCGAGCTCATGACAACCCTTCCCACTGGAGCGAGCATCTGCCTTTGGTCATGCTCGGTATCTGTACCGCACTGAAGCCCGACTTGGAGTGTTCCGCTGCCGATCTTGTCCATGGTACCACCCTACGGATTCCCGGGGATTTTTTCGGGTACTCTCAAAGCTCAGGTGACTTGGATCCCAGCGATTATGTGCAAAGATTGCGCCAAGTCATGACTCATCTTCGAGCCACTCCTCTACGTCCTTCAACAAGTAAGTCGTACGTCGACCCGAACTTATTAACATGTTATTTTGTATTTGTCCGCGTAGATAGCGTTAAGCCGGCCACTAAAACGGCCCTATGACGGCCCATTTCGAGTACTATCGCGCAAGGTCAAGCATTTAAAAATTGGCCGTCCTTTCCGATGAAAATTTATTGAAAGCAGTTGTTTGATTGCCATCAATTCTTCTGAAGTCCGGTTCTCAATTTCCTCAGCAGATGCCGGATCCGAATTAAGATCAATATCCTGATTCATACGTATTTGATTTTTTCTGCCCTTTTTTAGTTTGTGATTAATATCCAGTGCTAGCGCACTACTTTTATTTCTCCCAAATTTTTACCGCTTTAGCCTTTTCAGTTATAGATTCACTGGTAAATCGTAGGAAGGACTCTTAAGTTTGTACCGTTTTGTTCAGGCATCTTTAAAGAAATACCGTTTACACACATGCAAAAAACAAGCAAGTTATTTAAGGACACTTCCGAAAGTCCGTGCGTTACAGCTTGAGTACAAAGATGGAAGTTTTAAATTGTAGGCAGGTAGACTTGAAACTGCACAATATACATATGTCACAGTGTTTAGTTACGTATCAACTGATTACCAGGTGATGATAATTTGTTTGAGATTTCTGGGAGGCAGGCATCATAAATTTACCGTCAATTTTGCTATCGACGCTAAGCGAAATATTACAACTCGTTGGTTTCGAGTTCGACGCTCTCTGTTCTACTCTTTGGGGTAATGGAAAAATTGCAAACCCCTTCCTGCGTCTTGTCAAAACCAATATTTTATGCCTTATTTTTGCAGTGCTAACGCAAAAATATCACGGTAATATAAATAGTTTGACATGTTTTACGCATTTTTATCATATAGAAGGCAGAAAAACATCTGATAATTTTTATACAGATACCAATAACCAAAAATGTGAGGTAGATTTGGCGTTGGAAACCCCTTGAAAGGTCAGACACATGATCCATCTTTCATATGGCCATTTGGAGAGAAATATCTACAGGACTAAACAAAACAAGCCCGACGGGCAGGAATGCTATTGGAATTACGAGCGAAGAAGCAAATGTCTTCATTTCTTATCACCTCAGATGTCAGTTGTTCAACCTGGGGGAAACTGCCGACTTGAAAGTTTACGCCTGCCACTCAAATGCGGTCCGCTCAATGACCCTGGTCGTTTGCAGTGCAGCAGGGCAGGTTTATCGGTCAACCGCGGTCCGCCATTCATTCCTGCCCTACATATTCCAGCAAAATGCGCGCTAATCGCTGTTGGTGTGTGCGAAGGACTTGGAGGACTAAATCGCGCCATGTCTCACGCGTCTTTGTGCTTTATATCAACCGTTCATCAGTTCACAGCAAAATCCACGCTGGCCTATCTATTTGTGACGGGACCAGCCTAGTTGCCAGTCTTTCAGACAAATATCATGCCAATTCGTTTTGAACCTTTTTATGGTAATACAAACTGAATAAATTAAATCATGTTTATGAAATACACATGAAAAATGCCTTAATTTCCGCGTTGATTGCGACTGTTTTTACGCATGTACATTAAAACCTATAGTACTGTTTGAATCTTAGACAGTATGCTTGAAGATCGAAAAATACTCTGGTATTCGAATCGTCATTTTTATTCCGAAGTGATGGCCTAGCGTTATTGATAAAAAGTGGATTGCGATTAGGTGTACGATCAGTCAGCGCAATTTGAATGTCGTTCAAGTCACATGTCTAGCCAAATGAACCTCATAAACACATTTTCCAATACACTGTACGAAATGTATAATTTTTTTATTGCTTGGGAACATCAAATCCAAAATAAATTGACGCTTCACACACATTCTACGTAAAAATGTGCCTATTAAAAAGCGGTTGTATTGGTAGGGACCTTTGCCATAAATACGGATGATCCGGAGGGCACTGTATCCAAAAGAATTGAAAGGAGGCAAACTCTTAATTAAAGAAGCAAGTGGTTGATAGATTTCAGCTCACATATTCATACAGCATTCCAGGCCGTGCCTGAGATGGTCTGTTCCAAAAGATTTACTCCATGTTCGCGCAGTACTTCGCTCGGAAATTAAACAAGACAAAAATCATCCATGAATAAGTCTGCCTAAAAGAATTCATCCAAACTCAGTCGGCGGTGCACGTCGTCACAAAGACGCAGACAAAGCAACACGTCGCTTCACCAAGGCATATGTACAATGATGAAAAGACCACAATCAGTAGTCGCATGCTTCTGCAACTCGCGCAGCTTCTTAGATGAGTCGCAAGATACTGCCCTCCATGACTGAGAATGATTTTAGAAGCATTCTTTTTTCAATGGACACTAGCTGCGAAACTAACATCGCACACCCTTTGTATTTGCACGTCAAGGGATGGCACATTGTGCCCTACTGCCTCTTCGCCAGTAAATTGTATGCCTGGAAAGACATACTTCAGTTTCTGATGCAGCTTTTCGACTTTGCGGTTCTGTATTACGACAAAGATATCGTTGGCATAGCGAAGCGCTATTTTGGAGTTGAGAGTTTGAAAATCTCGTCGTTAAGTCGTTGTAGTAGTAGATCCGCGAGCCGTCCGCATATTGGGAAGCTCATTATAATTCTCTTGTTGTTAGCACCCATTGTTTAGCTTACAATAGTTCTTAAGACACAGTTTGAGCAGTTATATAATGTGCTGAGCTGGGCTTTCGACAGCCTAATCCTATAACCGTTGGGCTAGGCAGTCAATTGCCAAATCGTGTTGTATAGAAGATAATAAGGCAACGACGTCAAAAGTCCATAAGCATTCATCAGGGCCTACAATGAGGTCTTCAGTCCGTTTGGAGAATCTGTGGGAGCTGTTAATGCTGTAGTGGGATCAGTGAGTTAGCGCCTTCAAATGCTTGTAAAAGTACTTGATTACACCCTTAAGTCGAGGATCCGATGAGCGGTACAATAATCCTCAGTGGGGCACCAATTTTATGAATACTGGGAAGACCGTTCTCATGTGCGATATGGGAATCACTGGGAGGTAAGGCTTGATTCATTCTATTAAGTCGTTGTGACACTATTTTTGCGCCTTCCACCCTCCGCGTCCAGACTAATCCACCCTATTTTTATTGTGAATGTTCAGAGGCCCATTATATCGGGCAAACGACTTCAAGCGTTTTCTAGCGTTACAGTGAGTTTTTTAGCCTCGTTTCTCTGCTTCTGCTGGTAACCTTCGGTAGCTGCGCAACTGCAAATACGAATGATATGTAAGGGCGATAGAAAACTTCCGAATGTCTCCTGGTTTGCTGTAGCATCTGACGATCGTATAATTTTCGGCAGCTCTGCACGGATAGCCATTCGATCTGAACAAAATGTGTTTAACTGTTTACTGCAATGCGTCTCAACAAGCAGACTGCGCGTCTTTACGCAAACACATTAATGTTTCAATGCGAAAACAGACCACGCGGTAAATGTGCTATGTCTATACAGGACCTAGACAGTGATTCGCTAGAAGTTATCGGAGACGCGCGGGCATAAAAAATGCCAGCATGGCACGGCCAGGTTCAAGCTAGTTCCACGCCGATTGGGATACGCGTCGCCCTTTTTTCCCTGCCGACCGCTTATGCACATCCTCACCAGCCTGCGGTCTGCTTGACTTCATCATGCCACCGGGTTCTGGTGGAGGTTGAGACTGGATTGAGACTGATGCCACGCAAGCCTTCTATCCCTACACCGGATTTTTGCGCCATGCACTGCCCCCGATCTCACTCTACCCTAGAACATGCGGTGAGCAATATCGGCAACGAGGATGAACTGTTGTAAATTTATTGTTCATAAGGGGATAGTTATGGAGACCAATTACGTATCCTATATTTTTTCCTTACAATGTTAAAACTACAGGCTAATTCTGTCACAGTTAGGCGTGCATGGCGTGAAATAATTGACCAGTGGGAGTTATCTTTATTCGGAGATCAGGGAAGGGGTTAGTAAGAAATTAGTTTAACTGCTACACAAACAAATCTCTTGTGTTTCTCTGCCTACAAAATAGACATTGTTTCAGGAAGGAATGGCAGGAAAGATATGGTGTTTTGGTAGCGTGTGACGTACGTAGAGAGGATCTGCTTATAAGAGGTCTTAAAAAACACGCTAGATTCGTCGGTTTTTCTATGCTTGCGCTCAAGCCTTTATGGATTTTGTCCTTGATTGTACTGCATTGTCATGGGTACACTTGCCCTTCCCCTATAACGCCTTAACGTTGACAGGGGATTGGAGATGGAGAAAAGGTTACTTGGGTCCTCACATTTCGATAAATACTCCAGATGGTGATATTTGTGCCCCCACGTCTAACACCGCCTCTTCGTCTACCTACGTGTGCGGCATACAGCGAGAGTCGTCGTTTGTGACGCTTGGATTGTCGGAGGCTCACCGTTTCTTGCACGATGGGCAGTCAAATTCAACCAACGTTCTATAATCTTATTGAACAGACGATAAAGCAAGTGGAAGTTTATGCGTTTAACCTTAGAAGCAAGTGGATTATACACGTGGGAAGTGGGCCAAACCAAGGTGGTTGCAGGAGAGTTTAGCAGGGTTTATGATAGCCAAGTTTCCTCTAAATTACAGGCAACTGCGCGGCGATCTCATTCAAACCTACAGGATTGTCAGAGGCCGTGAGTGTGTCCTAGACTTTGATGAATTCTTTGAATTGGCCCGGACTGACCGTCTGTGTGGTCATCCGTTCAAACTGCAAAGGAAGCGGGCTCATTCGGAGGTCCGACGGAACGCCTTCTCTCACAGGGACATCGGGGCATGGAATGGACCCTCTGACGCCGTCGTTCTTTCCGAAAGTGTCAAATCCTTTAAGTGCAGACTAGACGCTCATTTGTTTAGAACCTACTGTACATACAATAATGATTGTTTTAGCGGCGGCAGTTTGCGCCTAGCTCACACTTACCGCTAACTTCATAACTTGTCGCATTTGCTGATGTAATTGATGACTTTATTTCTGTTTATCGATATGAATAGGGAGCTCAAGGGCGACGGTCTCATTCCCTTAATAAACTGACTTAAACTGACTTAAGTGACTATGACGGCGCAGGATATCCGCCACCGCATTCGATCTTCTAAATCAAAACGCAGCGGTTAAAATAGAACGCGTAACATATATGAGGCAATGGTCCATTGCGTTTCGCGAAATGAAATGCATGTACGACGGCTGGCGATGGCTTTAATAAACGCGCGCTCTGAAGAATAAGGTGCGATTACTGGAATGAAATAAATTATTGGCTTGACGTTTCCGATTTTCACTTAAACCCATCATCACATACTGTTGTAGATAATGATCGTGTAGGCAAAAAGACGGCAGTTGTCTGCCTTTGCCTTCTTTCATCGTAAATTCGATATCCAGAGAGATGGCGTTGGGCTTTCTAAAACGTCAAGCTCCAGTTTCCTTTCGCTCACGACGAAGGTACTATCCAGAAACCGAACCCACAGGTTGTGTATGTGGTTTCAGAAAACCGACGACCACAAACGATGTTGTACCGCCTTGGCTATGGATTCCTGCAATCGACGAACCCTTTTGCGTGCCCTTCACATGTACGCAGATTGTGTCGTTGAACGTTAAGTATGTCTTGAGACAACTTGAGGCACAGTCGTCACACCGCATTTGAAATACGGAATGACATCATGGATGCCCTGGATGAAGAAAGACAGTGATGCCATAGAGCAAGTGCAACGACTGGCCACAAAACTGGTAGACGTTCTCAGGACTCTGTCCTACCCAGAAAAGTTGATCCAACTAAGCTTGTTTCCCCTATCCTATAGATAAATGAGGTGTGACCTGTTGTGGACGTTGGGCGTGAATGTTCGCCCAAATCTGATAACGTCTTTAAATTCACGACCATGAGTCATACGTGCAAAGTCAGGCAGGAGAGAACACGTCTAGACCATCGGAACTTTTCCTTCAGGCAGGGTGCTGTTCGACCATGGAACTCACTCCCAAGTGAAATAGTGACATCTGATACAATGGCTTTATTCAAAAGGCAGCTGTCATGCATTTCATTTCCCGATTTCACTCCTATGGAACACACAGCTGGCGTTTCATGAAATTTCGCGTCGCAACCAACGCAAATGACTGTACTTTATGCTGATTGTATATAATTCCAGGCTAGATCACATTTACCCAGATCCTAATCCTAACCCTAACCGATATTTTACACGTTAGCCGTTAGCCTTAAGGGCAACACTAACCCTGACCGAAATCGTAAATGCAACCGTAACGCTTAGGCGTAGTCGTAACTGGAAAACTAAATCGTAAAACTGAAACCAAATCGTAAGCTAAACCCTAACCGTAACCCGAAAACCAAGGCCTAAAGGCAAAACCCAAATTGAAAATACAAAACAATTAAGTGGCACACAAATCCTAAACTGAGACATAAAACGAAAGCCAAATGGGTCAGATGCGATTATGGAGCCCCCAAAACAGCCTCAGTATACGAGCCCCCAGCCATTTGTTATCAGAGGTCTGACTACCAACTTCGATCTAGCCTAATTTCACTTAAAATATCAAGCGTATATTAAAAAGACCGCCCGCAGCACATGTTGCAATCCCGCACCGTAAATAGTGAATTCCATTTGATCGGTCTTCATGCTCGTCAATATCCCAGAAGGCAGGATCACATTTCGTAGTCGGAGCTGTTAGGAATTAAAATTAAGGGTACAGGGTCAGATTTATGGGGTAGACGTTTGGAGATAGAGTTACGGGTTGGGGTTGGGGTTAGGGGTGGGGGCTAGGGGTTACGGATTAAGATTAGGGGTTGGAGTAAGATGTAAGCTGAAATTGTCTGATGCAGGTAGGATTACGAAATGAGTTTCGAAATCCCAATGATTGTCTGAGTAGAGACATGCCTCTACTAAAGGTCATGCAAAAGGTAAAAGCGGAAAAGTTTTGGTTCTGCAGTAGAGACATATCTGTACTCTAGTGATCGACTGGCATTGTTTTCGGAAGTGCAGGCACTCCCAACATCAACACACTGTGCATGAATGCACCGTTTCAGCGTAAGCAGTCAGTTTGTTAATTATATACGTTAAAGTTTGACTGGCCTTCATATTCTATGGATTTGTGAAAGTAACCCTAGTGACTTGATTTGAAGCACACACTATGAGAAGAAGTCAGGAAGCCAGTAAGTAGCGCAGCAGGGTCAGCAGCATCGAAAACATCGGGGGGATGTTGTGGCGAGGTCATTTCTATGCATCCAAACCCACGTCTGTGTAATTACCCTTTGCGTACGAGAGTGATAACCGCTTATTTCTCAGTTTAATCCATTCTAGCCGAGAATTTATAAACATTTTTGGGATCGATCTCGAAACATTTCATTCCCGATCATCAACTGTACGTGTCCACATGACCTAGCCGGACCAGAATTAACATAACTCCCCCCATGAAGCACTTCTCACCCGCTAGGGAGAGGCCATTTTGGAGTCTAAGGGCTGTACATAAGAACACACCAACACTGATTGCAATAGAGGCAGCCACGTTGCCTGAGTGTTCTACATATGCCTACGGCAAGAGCAGTAAGGGCGCAGATAGTTCGCGAGGTCCTCTGATGACAGGCGTCAAGCATGCCTACTGGCAGTTTCATTATCATGTATCCCCATCGCTTACAGGCGCACTCCATGCAGTGTTCCGTTGTACGCATGTCCCCACCGACGCCTTAGGCATGAGCTTAGATCACGCGCTCCAGCCCTGTCGACAAGCTTCTGTCCATTAACCAGGTTGTCGACCTCGGTCACATTACGTGCAGCCGACTTCGGCACCAGGCGATTTGGTGCCCCGTCGCACCCACGCACTCAGTCCCATGTTCGCGTCCCGGGAACTTCGTGTGAGAGTACTACTCGCAATTAATAAGACACAGGGGACTAATTTCTAAGGACGGCCTATAAAACTTTTCCAACGAAAATGTTGAAATGGAAAGCAAGTCTTCGATGGGAATTAGAACTCGGCACCATTTTTGAGAGTATGGTCCTACCGATCGACTGTTGTTTCTGACAATTTCAACCTGCTGCACCGCAACAAAATAAAAACAGGAAGGATGACTTGCGCACGAAAACCCTAATCGTCCGGTGACGCATTCGGCATATGAATTTCCCTTTTCCGTTTCTTTAAGGTGCCAAGGCAACTATGCACTGCAGCATGTGTCTGCAGCAGTCGAAGATGGGGCCAAATCTACGAGAAACTGAAGGCAACGTTACATTTACTAATTTACAAAGTCGATCGATTAGCAACAATATGATCTGTTTAAACATGAACGCTTGGGGTAGAGATTTCTGGTATTCAGTAGTCTTTATGTCCAACGAAGTCAGGTTTGCCAGCAAAACGCGAATAGTAGACAA
>CACRXP010000209.1:802575-816950 GCA_902702965.1 Spirometra erinaceieuropaei
AGAATTAAAGTTAAAAAGTAACCAAAAGAAAAAGGTCAAATTCCTCAATTGTTTCAACGTACAATCTTCAGGAAAGCAAGTTCAACCCTCGGAAATGTAGCGTTGCAAAGCACATTGTATTTGTTTGGCGAATTTGACCGGTATGTTTCACATTCGAGTGTATGTCCCGTTCCGATGAACACTAAATAGCATTTTCGTTTTCCAAATTCGGTATAGTATGAAGGCCTTTCCACTGTAATCAGCTTGCTTAGCAAAAAGTGAAAAAGATTGACGAATGTTGTTTTTGTACGATAATTGTTGCAGATAAGGCGTTTCCGATTTTTCGACTGTTGAAATGCTTTAATGTTTAAAAACAAATGGCTTATCTACATTTAAATTAAATCCAAAGGCGAAACACGGAACCCAGCTAATTAAAAGCAAGTTGAAATCGCCTTATTAATGTAATTAATTTAGGTCAGTAAAATGTCTAATGGCGGAATTTTCTAAAGACTTGATATATGAGGTTCAACCACATAAAGTTCTTCCAAAAAAACGGATGCCACATGTGAAACAAAAACTTGTAAAGTAAATTGTTAGAACGTTATCGTGTGAAATTCATATGTTTTTACAACGCAAAAATGCAAAATCTCTTTCTCTAACAACTTTATCTCTTACTTAACGTCATATCACGCTATTTAAAGGGCCGATATCCTTGCATCGTACCATCTAAGTCAAACGTGAGATAAAGGAAGAACAAAGTAATAAGCAATCCTTTCCACATCACCATATCGCGAAATACCACCAGCTTTTAGATCGTAACGTAAAAATAATACTGAAATTAATTTCATTGACGCGTTTATGTGTGGACAATAATGTGCTTGTCAACGCCTATTTCATTGGAGAACTCAATGCCATTTCTATTTGAAGCTATATTCTAAGAGAATACTTTTCTGTTGTAGACTTTATAATATGGTAATTGGTGTGCCAAGTACGAATTCAGGCATGTTTAGTTTACAAGTACATGATGAGTGAGAGTCTGTTTAGACAGATCTATAATTTGCCGGTTACAATTTCCGCAGGGTTAACATTCTGCAAACCAATTTCTATTAACGTCAACGCCAAATCCGCTGGTGTTGAAACGTGCGCAGTACAAGCGGTAAGGGCCGGAATTTAAAATATTTCGTTTGAATATCGTAAACTACACTTATCAAAATTTAGTCATGAAACAGGTTGTTCGCATCTACCCCGTAAGTCAAATTAACGTTAACGGTTTTATACAGGAGGAGACGGCGATTTCCCTACTGCGCTAGAAGATTCCATGCCAATTTCTGTATTACGAATCGCACGTATACCAAGTGCTTCTCATGTCATTTGCAGACAAATTTCGTTGTTAAACGATAATTATGGCAATTAATGCGTTGCCGGTCTTTTGAATGCCGCAATTCTGCGAATTGCCAAATTAAACAGACTTGTTAAATTCAATACAATCTCAAATGCACACTTGGACAGCAGTTGCCTCTAGGTCACAAGACAATGCTCTCTATTGTAAGTAGGTTACATTAGCAGCAGACACATAACGACTCAAGAATATACAACGGCCATTTTCGAAGGAGTACTGCGTAAGGTTTTAATTGCTAGAGTATTTTTTATAGGCGACTGCTTATAATTTGGCCTAAGAAGCAAAACAGGCTCTATTTCCAAAGTAGAGACCTGCAGTATAAGATGTAAAAACATATCACATGCAGTGTAAATAGTCTTAAAGTAGGCATGCACATTCCCTTTGAACTAACACATACAATGAATTTCAACAATTTAGGTGAGATTATGCAGTTCGAAAAAGAAAATCTTGCAACGTTTTATGAGAGTCAAACGTGAGATAAAACATGAAAGAAATAATTAACAAACCTTTTAAATTCATGCTTTCAAAAACTAGCTACTGTCTGTAGCTTTTTTGCCTAAACAGTACTGAGATCAATACCACTCGTGTACTTGTGTCTGCATAAATAAATCCTGTGCGCGCGTATACGTTTGTAAACGCACTATTTCAAATAAGCACTCAAAACCTTTATCACATATGATATATTATAGAAAAAATATATTCCTCGAAGATTTTGTGAAATGGTACTAGGCTTTCTTACCAAGAGGTCAAACATGTATTGTCCACAAATGCGTTGTTTGCGAGTAGGCATAAACAGATCAATAACTTAACGAGTCAACTACGAAATTCCGATACTTTGAAAAACTGGGTCCAATAAAGTAAACCTCAAAATAACTAGTAATCATCCCTACGTAGCAAAAACGGATACGAATTTTCTAAAAGTTAGTTTACTTATCAGAACATTCACCAGCTGATATTAGGTCGTAGGACAGATTGTTCGGAAAATAACATTTATCTTTACGTTTTTAAACAACCGGAGACGACGCCCCCTTTCTGCGTAAACCTCTTTCATGTGCGTTTATCTTTTGCAAACCGTATGCATTGTAAATTTTACCCGTTTCGTCTACATGTACAATATTTTTGATGACCAATAGATTTCAAGGAACAGGTTGTGCGGTTAAGCTTTGTAATGAGTAGAGAGGAAATGTTTCTACTCTGCTGTAAAGTGCATGACCTTATCCGAAATCGAAATATGAATTTTGGACCAAAAAACATTGTTTATACTGGATACGTCGTTCCCTATCATGCATTATAATCCTAAAGTATATCAGTATTGTCGCGCGCACCGGTTTAAATGCGTGCCCTTTAAGCTGAATGTAGAACCCGTAGCAGTTGAAAATACCTGGACAAGTTTAAAAATGTATTACCTTTCACTTTCGATTAATTTCAGACTCACAAATATTGAGGTCATGCAATATATCTTTTCTGAATGCCTTCAGTTTTAAATGGCGGCATTGCCAAATTCTAAGCACTGCTGTTCTATAAACATTTTGGCCTTTCCAAAAACTAAAAATCGAACTGCAGTTGCATATGAGCGTAGACGTTGAAAGCTACAAGCCAAACTGGTTCTAGCAAGGAAACCCATGCGTTTTAGGCAATTTCAAAAACGTTTTTAGTGTTTGGATCATTATGCAATTAATTGTGGTAATGACATTTACCCCAAAAACAGCGAAGATGAAAGGGTTACACAAAAAACTTAGTTAACTTCTATGTCTGGCAGTTGCACACGCATTTGACTTATTATAAGAGCTGACTCTTTATCATGCAAAAATTAAAGAAAACGCATTGTGCGATAAATTTTTAAACAAAGATTTCTATTTTTCCAAATTATTGAGAGTTGATTTGAAAACTTTTTTCTGCGTGGGGTTTTAATAAGTATTAAGTGTTGATTTTATAGTCATCCATAAACTCAATGAAAAACTGGCACATTGACACGACGAATTTTTATGTGCCAACTCTGAATGATAATCAGCATACCAATTACATGAAAGCTATTCTCTTTACACGCATGACCACCACAGAATTGTCTTTTGTGAAAGAGGCAAGTTATATCACGTAACAAGTAGAACTACACATTTGGAAAATTAAACGTTCCCTACCACTTTTTAAGATATCATCTCAATTTAGGATTATAAGTATCATGACGATATGCACGGAAATGATCGAACGCGATTGCATTTTGCTTAAGTATATCGAAGTTTTATTTCCTAGCACGCGGTCTTAAGTGACGCCTGTGTTTCTCCCAATGATTCACTACTAGTCGGTGCATATTATGTCAACAAACCTGTTAAAGTACTCTGACGTTAATTTTTTGGTTTACAATGCCGGTCATGGCCTTGTCCCTGCATTCTCTGGATAAACGTTGACATTTATGCCAAACGCAATTAATTTCATATTTCAGATATTGGTTTAAAAAAATACTTTTACAAAGAGAAATTCTGTAACAGTTATAGCCGTTTTTGAACCTTGCCCTGAAATTTGTATGCATAAAACATCGTAAGTCAATGCCTAGTATGTAGTAATTGTGAGTGAGCGTGACATCATACTTTGTCCCTAGACAGGTATTTTAATCTTAGCATATTTTTGTATTAATTAACTATTCAAATCTGGCATGATAGCCAGAATCACACAATTGTGATGAATTAAAAAAGTGGAAGTTTATAGGAGATTTGATTCATTTACCGCTGCATGCGCGTCGTAGTTGACGGCTTTGAAGTGCACATTGGTTGGGCTGGCCAGGTGTCGCAGTATTAAATTCCCGGGGGTTTGCTACCCGTCTCCTATGCGCCAATTTTGACCTATTACTTTGATAATTTTGACCGGCACACATGTGCTAACTAACTGCACGGCAACCTCACACCGACATCGAAAAAACAGCCAGTAAGTCCGTGGATGTGTTGGTGGCCCGCAGCAGACCCAAAACGAAATGTATTTCTTAATATGCTTCAGTTATTTCAAAAATATGCGTTTTTCTTTGACGGCAATTGAGCAAACTACAACTGTCTTTTTCCTATCAAAAACGCCTCTTTGGTTTAATGTCCTTTAAATTAAGACAGCCGGTAATGATTGCAGCGACGTTTTCCCATACTGGCCTTAAGGTACAAAAGCATACTAACGGGAGTAGCGATTTTTAACATTTTTCAGATGTAGGGAAGAATCCAAAGACTCACTTAAGTTTATCCTAGCACATAAACAGTAAAGTAGGCATTAATAACATTATAACAATTTCAATGGTCATCCATTGAAGCTGTGCCTAGTAGTAGAGGGTGCTTACAAGTCCCAAATTATCCGATTAAGGGTCGAGAAAACGAAACATGAAAAATGAATCTACCAAAGACCTTCAGGCATAACCAGTTACTCAGAGCCCTAGTCGATATAATGCGTTAAATGCGTCAAAATTTGGAACCGGATTACGGTCTCCGAAACGTTACGTAAGCAATAGAGAAACTGACATATCACACGAAATGTCAAGTGTGTAAGAGATAGAAGGCCATCAGTGCAAGATACAGCTAACCAAAGTTACCTAGGCACTGATTTGAGAGTCCGAATAGTGTCCAAAGGTCTCCATTTATTGAACTTCTGCTTATGATGTTTCTCGTCCGCATGCAAATATTTTCGAATATGCGTTAAAGGTACACCAGACAAGAGCAAGCCTGAAATACCACCCATGATTCAATAGACAGGGCCTACCTTCTTCGCATAGGCGTCGACGTACGACAATCAATCTCAAAATACATGCAGTCGACAGTGCGGAAATCATATTAATTTCAACAAACTATGGCCGTTCAGCGGATGTTTTTAACATTTGCACCGAAATGGATGCAATGGAACGTGTACTCCACTGGCATCTTTGCTATGTTAGCGTGCAATGTAAACCCGCAGGGAAACCTGAGGATTTACTCTTTTTGTCAAGATATGATAAGTAATCACACTGACGTTTGGCTATGGTGACAACCTTTTGTTTTATACAAAGTCAGATTTGACCAGGAAATGTGTAGTTTAGAAATAAACATGGTGATAAAAAAATAGCACTTCTAGGAGTTAAATTTTTTGGCATCCTTCCGGCTGTCAAAATAAGAGATATTAATTAGGATGTTTTAATTTTTTAGAGTTGCCGTGTTTACTGGATACAGTTGAGGTTTCGAGTCAAGTAAATGGAAAAAGGTGATCATATTTATGAAGTCCTAAATGGTATTATTTTTTGGTGATTCTCACCAACAGGTAAAGAAAAGAAATTTCGCAACATTGATTTGATATAAGTTTTGCAATGACCTATTTTGGTAAGGTTTCTCTTTACCATTTAAATGATTGGAATACTTGGCAATCCCATCGCATAAAGTGCTTAAGGGCCTGTTTTGTCAGAGAATACTGTGGCGTGCAGGTCGGCAGTTAATATTTTCCGCATTTTGAAGTTCCGTTTGTTTCGCAAAAGTTATATTTACCATTGACTTATGATCAGCATTCATTGGTATCACACTGCTTTCGAGGGACGCTGTAAGTAAACTAAAGTCATCTGCATGCAGGAATCAAGCGAAGACGAGGTGTTTGCAAGCGGCTTTCAGCCCAATAAACACACCGACAAGAACGACAAGGAAACGTCTCTGGGACTAAATAAGTGGCTGTGAAATCTTAATTATACTTATCAGTTTTTACCAAAGTAAAGCGGTTTACGTCGTCGCCTTTATGCTTAACATCATTATCGACCGGGTCACATGACATTTATTACAGCTCCAATTATTTGCCAACGTATGACTGAGGCAGTCATCATCGTGGCAAAATATATTTAAATCCGTTACCAATAACTCCATCCCTAACGTTCTAGTTTCTTGTGATGTTAAAGATAAAGAAATTTAATTTTATGCTTTACCGAGAAGCCTTCTGTAATGCCTTTTGTGTACAAATTTAACACTCATATTGACAACATACTTTGACGGACCAACTGTCATAATTACTAAGGAATTGATGGCATACGTTTTATCATTATTAGTTGAATATACTTTGTTCATATGCGGAAGATCAAAGCATGAATTCTGTAAGATAAATCAACGGGAAAGACAAAGAACTTGGTGTACTTCAAAGAAGCTTCGCATTGCCACGTGGCAGAAAATTTCTCCTAATTTTCAGAAAGCTTGTTCCCTCAAATGAATTAATGCCTCAGTTTTAACAAGAAGAAAGGGTTAATAATAAATGGTATTTTGATGTTGTTCTGTCAATTTAGATGTTGGATAACCTTTGTGACTTTGAGGGTATATGCTAAAGTGGGTACATTGGGGGTCACGCCTGTCAGTCAAGCATGTTGTTCAAGCACACAGCCCATTCTTGAGTCCTATGTAGTCGTCCGTTCTGACACTCAGACAGTTGACATTCATGGGATGACCCACAAGGTTCGCCCTTTCATGCAACTGGAATGTGTGAATATGGAGGGAGGAGAGAGTAAGTGGCAGTTTTGATTAGGCAGAGCCGTGTCATAAGAGATGGGAACATGGGTACGGTGACATGTTAGACGCGGAGCGCGTTGGAGGTTTTTCGCGCCCACGATCAGCCCCCATAGCCTGATTGCGGACGCATCTGCCGTTGGTAGTAAGTGCTGGCTCAGTCGCTTATGGTAGTTAGGTTGAACCTTCTAAATTTCATGTGAGGTTTACTTGGAGTCTAACCGATGTCCAAAATCAAGCATATGTGCTTATATTGAGTGCGTGTGCTTTTTAATTCAGATTTTCTCAGCCGTGTCAACAGGCCTTGTAGAATTCATAGCCTAGCCAATGTCTTCATGGATGCTGTCAATCAAGCGCCCTCGTCGATCAGGTTTATGCTCGAGTAAGAAAAAGTTGGCGCTCTGATTCTCCCAAACATTGTTCAAAACAGAGGGGCTGAGGGTATCATTCGATGACGCATATATAGAAAGGACACCTGAACTGGTCGATATACGACATTTTGTCGGTTTAGTTATCCGGAAATGAAACGTAATCTAGGCTGCTGGTTGGGGCGATGAGAAAAATAAACCTGTTTGGCAGCCGAGTGCATGAAGAAATTAGAAGAATTCAGGACCCGTTTCGAAAGAACAAGTTTACTGTCAGCTACATTTTACGTAATCTTACTGAACTACTGGCAAAACTCAGCATGATGTCGTCGGAAAACAAAAATCTGTTTCCCAAAATAAACCTAACGAGGCAGGGGCTACCGACTCAGACCGCCTGCATGTTTTTTTACTTACTCACATGCTTCTACTAAGCAGACAATATTTTTCCTACAAATCGGTGCCTATCCACAAGAATTTTAGAAATTCTACGAACATGGCTGAGGAAGGTAAAATTAAGAACATACACAGCTTTATCCTCGTGCGCATACTTGATTCTAGCAATAACTTAGACCCTAATGAAGCCTCTCATATCATTTAAAGTTCCCCATTTAACTACCCGAAGTGAGTGGGTAGCGCTTACTGGCAACATCAAATACGACAACAGCTGGGCCACAGGGTCGGTCGTGTGCCCGAGGAAGAAACTCTTGGGTGACCCGCGTCTACCATAATCACTGATCGATTAACTGAGTGCATATCACTGCACGTCAGTTGAACAAAGTGTGTTCGCCCGCCTACTGTTTTAATATTAGATCACCTGTGCTTTTTCAGGCACGCATGCCAATAGCAAGTGCCGGTTTGCACATCTTTTTTCCATTAGTAACCCCACGCCTTCTGAATTACCACTCCTTTAGCGTTTGACGAATATACACTAGGTTATTAGGAATACTCTATTAAAAGAAGAAGAATTTTCATCAAATCTTTGAGGCAGCAGCACTCAGAATTAGTCTCAGCACCACAAAGGAACATTTAAATTCGATTTCGTTTTCTTCACACAAAATGCTCAATACGACAAAGTCATTAATTTCTGATGTTAGACTATTGCTTTAGAAATCATTCCATTTTGTTTTCTCTCATATTTCAGTGGAAACATTCTTCCTATGACGTTTTCCACGATTTCAGTTGCGTGGACTTACTTAGGTAAATTGGACACCGAACATTTACTGAAGGACGCTTAGCGGAAGAAATCAAGTCTGGTGAAAGTGCGTTTCCAATTATTCTCAGTCGAGCCTGTTTAACGTAAAAAGATTATGGTAATTATGTGAGACACATACCAGCAAGCAGTGTTGCTGGCCTGATGATTGCTCGGTCATCTGGCTCATCGGCTTGTGCACTTTCCGAATGGTCAATTACTTTGGCCAGCCAATGCCTCAGCATGGAAAGCGGAGGATTCGTCTGAGCGGGGCTAGGTATTCCGGGGACTGACTGATACATTGATTAACCGAGTTCTCATCCGAGATAATCTATTAATCAGTTATCGAGTTGCCTTGTTTCCGGCGTGTTCGATGATTTTGCCGCGTAGGCAGTTGCTTAAGACAAACTGTCGTCTCGTCGCACAATCACAGTCAGCCTATGTGTGCGCGATTCAGCTATGCACTTAGCCTCGTCTGTGTATTTACTAGGACAATTTGGGCAATACACAACCCAAATATTTTTTCCCTAGTCTTATGCCTGACTCATACCTTTGAATCTACCTAATCATGACAATGAGCTTGATCAAAATCTTTGCACGCATTACATATCCAACACATATTTGGTCGCTGCTCGGTGCAATTCGACTTCTGTAATGTCCATACAAGTAAAACAATAAAATAATTGCCTGGTGTATTGGAAGCTGCGTTCGAACGTAAGATTAAAGAATGTGATCTGTTCGACATCAATTAGTGCTGAGGTCGAGAAGCATGATCCGTATGGCAAAATGGGTAAGGAAGACCCGATGTTAATCATTAATGTTGTATTGTTGCGACTGCCGGACAGAGAAAACGCTGCTAAGGCGTTGAAGGACGTTGCTTTGGATGTATGCGAATATTTTTAGATCTGGGACCAGTTGGATTTGGTCTCTGGTGTCGTTTTCATATGTACTAGTGGACAAAGTTGTGCGGGTAACAATTGACTCATATTACCCGTCGAATATAAGGTAATTCAGCAGCGTTGTCGTTTCTTTCACTGCAGTGCGTCTCACCGCGCCGGCATAGCGCCCTTACACACCTGCGTTTGTTACTGATCGGATGGTTGTTATTGAGGGTTAGTATTTGCGTCTTATTTTTCGCTTTCCTAAAGACTTTGGTTTTAAGGCCATAACGATCTTTTCGAAAAAAGAAGACATCCAGGAAGGCCAGCTGGTTGTTCTCTTCCTGCTCCATCGTAACTTGAATGTCCAGACGGCGCTGATATATTCTTTGAATGTCAGGAAGAGGTTTTATGCACTGTTAAAGCGTAGAAGACAGGAAAAGTATTTACAAATAGTAACTGGGCTAACTCATGAAAACTCAACCAAAATTTTCAAACTTCTTTTGCCTTTGAAAAAATTAAGTTTGTGAAGCTCCAAAACCAACCCTTTACGTGTATAATTCTACGATAATTCAGTTTCCATAGGATGCTGGCAGTTGAATAAGCATATGCACGACTGCATGCAAATACTGTACTCTGTAAAATGACTACTTGTGCAATATGCCTGTTCCTTATTTGTTACTGTGCCCCCAACAATTCAACCATACTTCATGGAAAACATAAATAAATATTTGTCTCTTTGCAAGTTCTATAGAAACTGACATCTTCCTTCAATTTTGTATTCGAAAGAATGCTGAATTTTGGTTTTCTGAAACGTTTCGAATTACGAAATATTTTTTAGCCCAACCTTTCTTTCCACATGCATTGTTTTACATTTACAAGCCGCATATTTTAAGAGGAGACCATACGGAACTCCAACCACTTAGCAACGGATTTGGACGTTTTTGTGAACTAATCAATACACTTTTTTAAATACAGAGAAATTGGCGCTTTATGAGCGACCATTTTACAGTATTCAAAGATCGCACATTTAGAAGCTATTTTTAAACCGACATTTACTCCTCCTTCGAATATGAATTTAAATCAAACATAGTTTTCTACCGAATGATAGAAATATCGAATATCTAATACATGCTTTCTATGAAATTAAATCAATTTTGTAAGGACATTACAAAAAATTGGGAAAATGCACGTTAAGTAGTTAGCAACTTTTTCAGATATCTGCATGCAGGCAGAGAGAAGTTCGTTGGAAAGACAACACCTCTAGGTAATTGAATTATTATAGAGTTACACTGCAACATGATTAGCCTTTTGACACCATAAAATTGGCCTTTCCGAAACAGAAATACACATCGGAATTTCGGTCGACATTTCAGGATGTACCACACCCATTGTACTAGATCAACAAAATAACCGCGAAACACTCAAGAACAGTCGGCAGGTTGTCACTTGTTTTTTTTCTACTCACAAGCACAGATAATGCCCGAAAGTAAGCTTAAGCAACGGACGCGGTTTGAAGACTATAATCATATTGTCTTTAAACGATCAAGTTCAGTGAGTATTCTTTCGAAGATAGGAAAATTGACCATGAACTACTATTAAACGTTGTCCGTCAGTAGATATTCACGAATTTTCTCTTACTTGTCAGGCGAACAAGGCGCCACCAATCAAATCTCCGTATGAATTTATGTAAAACCACTGGACTGCGCACATGTGCTGAGTCGCCGTTTAAATGATGTGGCAAAGGCCGATGGTTGTTCTCTTCAGTTTCTATTACATGTGCAAAATTTGATGGTAATACGTTTCATTACTGCTTCCAAGAACCAGATTTCTTCTCTTTTGAAAACTACACGTCAGCCTTTGATGGATTTCATAGTATTTTATGGAAAATATATAGCAGCTCTAATTTTTAGTCATTGGCTGCTGAGGATTTAATCGGCATTAACAATTCGCATATCGTCTATTTGCATTGTGGGTCTAATTTATCATATTCCAAACATATGGCAGCATCCGACATTTAGAAACCACTTGCTATTTTATTTTAAATGCAGACTTCCAAAAGCTTTAAGTTATCTATAGCAGTCGGGCATGTACTGTGACTTATGTTTTTATTTTTCAAAAACCGAGTTTTTCTTTTATTCCTTTTGACATAGCGGTGTCGCCTATGCAAATGCGGCGACTCACTGATTGCAACAGAATCCCGTTCAACGATGGATTTGCAAATACATTTGATTATTTGTTGAGCAAGTTGACTACAATTGAAATACCCGCCAACTACGCTGAATTTGGAAACAGGATATGCCGTCTTGTTTTTTCTGTGTTTGGACGCACAAATGAATGTCGTACTCACATGTCGAGTTCCCCAAACAGATTCAACATACTTTGTAATGTAACATTTCCGAGAACTGCTCTACATTTTTCAAACAGTGTACGAGAAGCCATTCTTTCAATTAATTACTTTTACGTTGCTGAAACCCATGTAGACACAATCAATCAAATTATCCAGGTTTAGCAGAATTTTATACGTATTAAGCGATTTCCTCAGTCCATGCCAATGTGATCTACGACGAAATTTCATTTGGTGTATTACACAAACGGATACATCGGCCGTACTGCCATGGGGCATGTTGAAGAAAGACCAAACACACTCAGCGACTAGTTGCATATATCGTACAGTGAACTAATCCATGAAGCCCGATCGCGCAAACAAAAAAGAAGCAAGGCGTATGTATCTATAAAGTTTATGCAATTGTCGTGTGCCAGAAAACCCCTTCCTTGGTATTTGTATAATTGCACACTGTAATGAAGTTTCGTCCGATTTCTCTCATATTTATGAACAAGGTTCTTAGATCTACTACCTCATTTTAAAACTTTGTCCGATAAACCACTTACGTGTGTGCGTTTAACTTTTAGCTCCCAAATTCCGTCTGGCCTCTGTCGGCAAACAATACAGATGTGGTTGCAGAAGGAATAGCTTTTGTTTATATAAACGCCATCGGCGAGTTTGCATTTGAGCTCAGTTTCGGGGATCAAATGACTGGCCTTGATGTTCTTCGCATGATTCACGCACTTCCGCGAATTTTCGAAAGCATATATTTGTATATTTTGAAAGGCAATTTCAATAAACGACATCCATGGGTTTAGTTGGCATTACATCGGGTGCATGCATTTTTGTTTCACCATGAGTTAAAGTGGCAGCTTCCTTTTTGTATTTTAAATTTAAACACTGGTAACAAATGAGAAATATAATTATTGTGTCCCTGCATTCTATATTGTGGAAACCAAATAAATATTTAAACCTGATACATTCATTCTAATCTTGAGGTCCGGTTATGTTGTCCGTACGGCATTTGAGGGTGATTACAAATTCTCCGTCTAATCTGTTGATAGGGGTAAACGCTCGGATTAAACACTGATTGAATTAACCGATAAACTAGGCACACACTCTGCAGCCAGGATTGTTGAGGCGAAAATACTGGCAAAGTTTGTCCGGGACTGCATTAAGAGATGCCAGTATGCGTGCGCAGCGTCCATAGAAATCGACCGGCCAAACGAAATAAAATACAGAGTCATCAAATAGACTACTTAACACCGCTTCTTTACATACTCAGCAAGTCCACAGGCTATCAGGAGACGGCCAGACAAAAACCACTCTATCCATAGGATTGTGTTAGCATTTTGCTCTATAAAGATTTGCCTCTTTAGGTCACCGTAAGATTAGTCCATCTAGTTTCGAGGCGAATGTACGGCTGAAACAAAATAAGTGTTAACATGCTGCCGATAGTAAAGGATTCGCGACTTACAGTATGCGACCTATCTCATTATATCTGATAATGGAAATTGATATGACAATTTCTGGACGCCTTCAACTTTGAGCATTCTGGTCACTCATCCACTTCTTGCAAAAAATGTCATTTTGTGGTACTGAAATTGTATTTACGTAATTATATCAAGTAAACAATCGGTACATTTTAGCGAACATGGACGTTAGAATGCATTCCTTCAATTCCCTATGCTAATACATGTCCTATAATTTAATTACGCATTTGAGCGACTTTTTCATTGAAAGGATAGTGATTTACCCACGAGAGTTTAAATAAACAGATTAAGCCGATGTTGAAAGATTATTTTATGTCCGGTGCTATTTTTGGTGATCAATCTGCTAAAACAAGAATTATTTTAATAAAACTAGAAGTTTACTCAATTCCTAAATGTAAAATAAGCAGATCTATGCGATGTGGTGCAATAAAGTGCAGTAATAACTCAAATAGGTATTTCGTCGTTTAAGTTGGCCAAAATTTTTTTACCGTTTATACAATTGTACCATCACGAAGTGCTTATTTCCAGTTCTAATCATTTGAAACACTACTTGTTGTGTAAAAAAATGTATGTGCATAACTTATTCAAAAATAGAACAAGCAAAACATTAATAGTTTCAGTAAAATATACGTCTTTATATGGGCGCTCTGCCGTGCATTCATAATCAAAGAACGGGGTCTAAAAGCAAGCAAACACAGTGGAATTGGCATCCCTATATAGAAAAAGGCACGTTCAAGTTAGAAAAAATATCAGCATTTCTTAGGAACGCGAAAGAAACGGCCAGCAGTATCAAATCAGTACTTAGCGGCGCCGTGCAAAATTTTAAAGTATGCAGATATCCGTCAACCAAATACCCTAGTAAAGCGCTTCTAAAAGCGATCACTTATTGAGGAATATTGTCTTATTGTTCGATGGTATGTTCGTCGCAGAATTTCGTTGTGGGCCGCCATTTATCTTGAAAATGGCATTCGATGTTTGAATGAACTTTTGCATGTGACCCAAACGACCATCTTCGTGAAAAGGAGCGCCCAAACACTTACTAATTCGGTAAATGCCTTTAAGAATAATCTTATTTCAAAGTTCCCAACAGACAGGTGATTCAGAATTTATCTTTATGGAAGATCGGGTGTAAAACACCGAAAATCATGACGGCAATTAAAAATACCTGCTTACCACGTTGAATTCGAAAACTTGAAATGCAGTCTCGCTTTTGCTGAATTGGAACGCACATTTGCATGTCGCACTTACACGTCGAAATCAACAAGCAAATGC
>CACRXP010000209.1:817048-856111 GCA_902702965.1 Spirometra erinaceieuropaei
TAATCCTGACCATCGTGTCTTTAGTAAGACATAGCCTTGGCGGTCTTCAACGACGTGCTACAAAGGTTCTTCCCGAACTCGAACATTTGACACACGAGCATCTCCAGATCGTGCTGACCGCTTACAACCACCACGAGAGGTGGGAACTTAAAGGTGATGAACTTAGAGCAACAGTGCGGTCACGAGATCTGGATGTGGACCGGTGAAATCCTTCCAAAATGCAAATAAATACGCATCTCAGACAACACGATCGCTTAATAAGAAGGGACTGTTCCACATCGGTAAGCGTTCCACATTACTTTTTACAGAATGCCTTGTGTTAGCGAAATCCTTCGGCTAGGTATAATTTGCCTTCTTCCACTGTGAGTGTGTTCAAGAAGTATCGGAATACTTAGATGCCTTAGGCCATCTTGAAAACCCCCGAACCCATCTAATGGCACACTGCGATAAACGTAAGCAAATTGCAAATGTTACCATAACGCGTTTTTTGCCTGCAATTGAAATTCTGCCGAATCTATTGTGAACAAATAATTTCAGCATATTTTCCGCTTTCGTTCCGCAGAGACGCTGACTTTTTAACAATTCTTATGTGTTATGTGTCTTACATGACCCACCTACTTAAACACTGACTGTAAACTATTTACAACTTAGTTGCGATTTGTACAGCTTATTATCGTTTAGTTTTAATTTTCAATGGTTTCTGCAATTACTCCATATACCACACTTGCAGTTCAGATCGTATAAACAGAAGAGATGAAATCCGAGTCTAATAAAGGGTTTTAAAGGAGTTTGTGTGGCATTCGATTGGTGTATGACATGGACTGATACAAGCATTGACAAGTGAAACAACACCATTTATGTCCGTAGCATACATTTACTCATATTTGTAGTCAATCGATGGCACAGTATATTGTCGCCCGTTTTTGAAAGGCAGCGCGTGCAAACAGATCTAATTTTGATATGGCTTCTACGCCAAATCGTGTAGCCTTGTAAATCACATTGGACGTAATTGCGCGACGGACAATTTGCGATAGATTGTGAAATCTCAGATCCGTCAAACGAAGACTTCTGGGCTGTGTTCTATCGTAGACGTAGATAACTGTAGTCATTGCCGGCGCGTCCGCAAGCGCCAGGCGAAGGGTAAATCCAGCGCCCTTTTAGGATATATTTGAAGTAGGCTAATTATATTAAGACAAACGCCCGGAGGAGATGTAAACTTTTAAAACACTAACACGGCATGCTTCTGAACAGGACAAATAAATTTATTGCATGATTTTGTTTTGAATTTTAAAAACGTATGCACTTAATATGCTGTTATTTATGTTTAAAACAGTATATTATACCTTTTCAATCAAATATACGGAAAGTTGCGGGAATTCAACCGGACATTGAAGTTGGATTAATTGGGCTTCGCGCAGGATACGCAAAACCATACAGCTAGAAGTTTTTACTGCTACCAGACTGTCCATCCATAATCCACTCCTACGATTCCGGTTTGATTTTTCCACAAACAGTAGTGGGAACAGTGTATTTAAGGAGTTTTCCACAAAATCAATGGCCACAATGGATTCCCCACGTTTCGGACACTGATTCCTGCCTAAAAACAAAAGAACAAGTTGAATGATTTTAATCATTAATTCTTTAAATTTAGAAGTATAAGTCATGACGTAATTGCCCCTAGAAGGTTATGCAAAATCGTTGCCGAACACGGCAAAAGGTTTGCCGCAGATAATACCGGCGCGCGCAGACCCCTGGACAGGACTGGACGTGCCCGTCGCGCATAAAGTCGACCGGCAATCAAAACCCAAACGGTGCACAGAAATTGTGCTGAAAAGATTTAGGGTAATAATTGAAATTTCGTGTTATTTAGAAAACAAAAATAAATGGAAAATATATCATTGATCTACATTTTTCGACCTGCATCGTCCTATTTTTACACAAATACGACCAGCCATTTTGCCTTAATTAAAAAGATCAATAGTAAGGGAAATCTGGGAACTTACCAAACAAATTCAAACAACCCCAAGCACACCAGAAGAATGCGAGCAAACACTTCATAAACAATCGACTTCTGCGCCTGATCCGACGTAAATGCTGCAGTCAAACACACTCCATATGACGGAAACCGCGCACCAATAACAATCAGCCGTGATGTATTAACCCTTTTTGGAGAAAATTGCGTTGACCGATATTTTTTGATTGCTGAGTTCTGCCCGGTGACGAGCGACCCCAGGTTAGTCTGGATCGCGTACGAGATTGCATGTCATCATCTCTTTAGGACTTCTTGAATTTGAGGCAGGGGGCTTGAAATGGAGGCAGGATACCATACGTGAGGACACACAGAACACCAGATACCCTTTCGCGGTTACGCCCGCCGTTGACGGCAGTTACTGGCGTGTGGCCGCTAGACAGTTCAGGGCGCTGTGGAGCCACTTTTGAGAGTTGGTTGCACGAAACATGTAAAACGACCTACTACGGCCTGCGGGTGTACCCAAAAATGGACATCCTTACACCGCCACAGACAAACACACAACAGTGCGACCGTCGTTACTCACGGCGCCCACCATGTACTCCACATTAAGGCGGAGAAAGCACGGCGATTTGCTCTTGAAAGTCACACAGATACACAAATCTTAAGGTCAGTATGTAGAAAACGCCGATGTCCATATTAATAACTGCTCTAGTTTAGATAAAGTAAGCCCTACGTGTGATTTTGAAGTTAAAAGAAAACAGGCTTTGGGTTTTCTCCTCCGATGTCCTTATGGTGCATTGCATGCTCGGACAGTTTTACGCCTAGTCAAACGGTTTGGAATTTTGCGGATTGATGCTTGCTCTTTTCCTTTATTTCAACATCCTACATGAGCAGCGGTCATGTGGCTTTATCCTCCAGTAGATACATTGGCCTGGTAAGCGGTCGTTCCCCATCCTTTGTCAATGCACATAATCGAAGCTTCTCAAAATATGTGCGTTTGCCCTGATATATTTCGCACAAGTGTAAACTATTGCAGACTTAGTTCAGCCTTTCAAATATGTCTCAGAGTAGCCCACTTGTGTCAATTCTCACCTTGCGATTTGTGGCGTTAAACCACGACAACCTCAGGAACGACATCGGTAAACCTGCACTACTTTATTGGAATGTCTGGTACACAACTATACGTCAGGTCGTTAATGGGATCTTAGTTCATTTGGATTCCTTCCAAAGTTCCTCTTTAAGGTCTTGCGCATCTTAAACAAAATTACTGCTTTAAACTGAAAAGTTGTCTCATAAGCAAAGTGGAAATTTTACACAAAATTAAAACCAGAGTTATCGCGGTAGTCATGAATCCAAGTAGATGTAGGACGCATGTAAATATCATCAGAATGACAATGAAGGCTGAACGCTAAACGTAGCCTGACAGACTGAATAAATTCTTGGGATATGAAAAAAGGAAAACACAGTTCTTCAATGCTTCCTGATTTAAATGTTTTTTCAAAAAAGTCAATGATTTAACCTCCAACTGATTTGTACAACAACATTACCTGTTTTTCCGTTGGGCACTGCCCACGGATTGTCTTCATAAGATGTCGAAAATCATTCAAGGACTGAAATGATATCGAAGCTACTCTTATCCACTTGCTAAGGATTGGGGCCTGTCTGTCAAACTACACAGTACTACAGAAATATACTTGAAATATTTCGCGAATCTGCTTATCCAAACTATCAAATAGAAGAGTTTTTTCCGGCTCAATTTAGCTTATTTGAAGGTGTAGGTGTACACATTTGGACCAACTACTCGCAATTCCCAGCAAAAGTATGTCCACAAATGGGAAAGTTAAGCAGGTCAAAAAATAGCAAATTGATAAATTTACACATTTTATGGCGAAATGGTTTTTTACCTGGAAATTAGCTTATGGAAAAATGTCATGGTTAGTGATAGTAGAGCCTTGCCCCGATTTTCACACCTTAACATATTCGGTAACCAAATACCTGCTTACATGAGACATCGGGGTAACAGCAGTTGGATGTCATTGCGATGCATTTTGCCATATTTATCCAGCTACGTTTGCAAATTTCTGGGGATGCAGATATAACAACTTCCACAGTCAAAGCATTCCAACTTTTCACCAATCCAGTCTGGCCTTAGTGCTTCATTGCGTCGTAGGATGGGACGACTGGTTTTCTTCAGCTAAGGTAATGGATGTGTAAAGTGCCATCGCAAATGAAGACGAAGTAACAATTTCTGACTCGTTAACCATCATCGGCCGACCATACCCAACCCCGATGTGTGAAACACCTGACGCTAAGTCCTGCGAGCTGTAGATTGAGACTCCATTGTGCTAACCACTGAGGCACAAACTCGTTGGGAACAGTGTTCGCCTATGCGATTCCCGCGCAATTAATTACTCCGCCTAGTCGAAGCCTCAGAAATGAGGATGGAAGGGGAAGTTCAATGCACTTTTTAGTAGACTGCATGCAAGTGAAGCTTGACACAAGAAGCTCGCGGCTCAGACGGTTGTCATCTCTAGCGAGGATTTTGGCAGTGCGGACAAATGACGCCCACTCCCACGACATCGGCACATTTTCGCCCTTCATAAAAAAGAGAAAAACACAATGATGAGAAAATAGGATGGAAAACAACTTTGGTAAAAATCGTGCAGTCAGATTGTTAGACTAGAAGAAAACAGGTCTGTGGTCTTCCTATCTAGTTTTGTAGTGTTTGATTGTTTCTCCATGATTAGATATATTTTTATGACACAAATGTTGCTTGTTAAGAAGTAGAATGTGTTTTATGTTTTGCGCAAACCACCATCTATATTGTGCGCTTGATGACGAATTGTCCAAATTTATTGTAAAGCTCATTTAAGTCAACATTGTTAACACGATTGAAATATACTAACTTGAAGAAATCGGGGAAAGACTGCGTAGCGATTAAGGGGTCTAAGATTATCATAGTTATTCACGCCACAAAGTCGAATGAAATAAGTTACGCAATGAAAATATGTGCGGCACGTCACATATCTTACAAAATCTAACGGCTGGCTTTTACGTCAAGTACGGGTCAATTGTAAATTGTCTTGGATCGGAATTGGCTGTCATCATAAATAAATTCCTTTTATAATGGATATTCAATAACAAGGCACAATCTTCGGTGAAAGAACGCGTCGTTTGTCGCCAAATCTGGAGGAAAAAGCTGTAAATGCCTGAACCCAGAAAAGGCTCATATTTGGGAATATAATAAAGTTTGCTTTTCTTTAATGTGTTCTGATCGACACCGTATCGGCACCGTCTTATCGCATTTTATTGGCGCTTTCAAGCTTTACATAATTTTAACAAATCACGCAAAGTCGTCAATTCATCGTTTTTGCAATGTAGACAGCATTGTTTTTTAATTCGATGGTTGTTCATTCAATATTGGTTCTTAATGGTAAGACACCAGAAACTATCATATTGCAGAGAAAGGTTTAGCAACATTTACTAGCTTGACTCACATTTTAGCATTTGGAGGCAATTTGCAGTTCCTCCGATGACAAGTTAGTCTTACTTAACTCACAGTTTGAGCTCATTACATTAAGTTTATTTGTGCCTTCTAGGCCGCGTGCGATGACCTTTATCTTTATACTAACTTTATGCCTTGAGTAGCGTTTGCTAGATCTTATTGAATATGCACGCCTATTAACTATTTTACTTATCATATCTCATAACTAAGGTCTGACTGAGTTTAATCCTTGCTTTGGGCTGATTCGATATTTCACATTACGCTAAAATATATTTTTATCAAATTTCTGCATCTGCAAGTTACAGAAATTAAACGTCCAAACATTAAAAAAACCCAGACTGCGCTTTGATTCGCTCCGTAGGCAATTTTTCCAATATATTTGATTACTTGTTAAGCAACCTGACTGACTAGGCAGTTTGTGCATTCGTTTGGAATTTTACGAAATATTTCAATTTTCTAAAGTACGCAGAATAGCACTGATTGCAATTTAGTTTTCCGATTTCTCTCGCTTTAATGGTAATGCACGACGCGTTATCTTGCACGTCTTGGCAGTCTGACGAGGAATTTTGTACGTCTTTCTTTATTCTTTAGCCCCAAAACAAAAATTTCAACTGCCCTTCATGGACGAATGACATCAACCCAGTGCCGATTATTTTGCCTGCAATGACCTTTCCTGCTACGCTAGATTTGGAATAATTTACGACCGCCCGACATAAGGCACTGATCTCTTGCATATGCTTCAAGCAGTTTCGAAGATTTTAAAGAGAATTTGCTTAGATATTTCAAAAAACGACATGATAAAACTAATACCGTGGGTACTTGGACGTAAAAAGGCAGTCCATACATTTAATCTTCGTTGGGGTGTATGGTGGCAGCTTTCTTTTTGCTCCCGAAGCCAACCAAAAGACGGGGCCCTCTGTTCCCCTGCCCAGTCAAGGGATTTGTTAGGGTAATCGTATCTTGGACGTAGACACGCCATCGCTACAGTTACTGATAGCAGTTCACCACGAATTTAGACCGAATCAGCTGACCTCTTACGTCGGCGATGAGTTGGAATGTTCCACAAATCGTGGTCCCTGGGCACCCACAAGCATGCTTAACCGCTGAATATTTCTTTATTTTGATTGGTTTTCAATAGGGAAAATCGAGTCTATGACGTTAAGGTAAACCCTGAAAGCCTGATCATTGAAGCCTCAGTCCATCTCATCTGCCGTCATTCCTCAGAAGAGCGCCGCTCCTTTACACTCAGATATTTTGGAGCCCTACCAAGGGCCTAAGCACTGCTTATCTGGATTGTAGGCCCTTCGGTCGGTTGTACAAGATCGTGTTTTATGATCATAGTAAATGAGATCCATCTAACTACTTTTTCATACTCTAACACTGGGTTTTACTTTGAAATTCCTGTTGAACTCAAATTCTCCTCATTGTTTACGTTGCCCTAGATGATGTATCCCTAGGATTGCAAAATTATTCATCATTTACAAGACAAAAGCTGTATATTTTTTGTTTGCGGAAATGCATTTATTTCTATACGGTACAAAAAGGAGACAATATTGGGTTCCTGATATCTATCAGTGGATATGAGGCATAGCGTAAACTTTACAAGTAACATTAGTAAATGCATAGACACTATGATTTACGAACGACCATTTGACGATCTTAAACACCCTTTAATTTGACACTATTTTAAATTACCTTAGGTCATTTCTCAAGTACAAAATTCAAAGGAGACGTTCTTTTCCACAAAACGAGTTAAGGAGTGAATATAACTTTGCATTTTTTACGAAATATAACGAAAATAATAGACATTCCGAGAGGATAAAATGAGAAGGCTCGTCCGAAAATTGAGATATACTCGTACATTTTCAAGCCGGTAACACCAACCCGTCGTCAGACTAAATGAATAATATAAGAGAGATGATCGCACTAGGGAGCTGGGACGACATAAAGGCTACCTAGACAAAACAGGCGTAGGCGTGTGGAAGATGAACGCTCCTCTACCATTATATATAAATGTATACAGTGAGTGACCGATCTCATAAAATTTCGACTGAAATTCTGAAGTGCGTTGTCGATTTTGAAGAATTTCTTAAGCGCGGTAGTAATACTTATTAACTTGCAGCATTATCCTATAACATTTCGGATGTGGTGGGATGTCATCTTTCAAAAACACTGTCTTTATAATCGCCTGTACTGACCATACTCGGTAATCGATGAATAATTACAGTAGGTGAGCTAATTCATGAAATGTTCACCAAGATTTCTAAATGCATTCTTGTTTTGGAAAGATTAAATAGGAAGGGTTAAACAAATAAATATCGTAAAGCATAATTCTATAATTTTCTAGTTACCGCAGAATGCAGGATTTTGAATGAACCTGTTTTCGACTGCATTCAAAATTGTACTTTGCAAAAATGACTACGCAGGTAGCATGCTATTTTTTATTGACTTTTGATGCTCTTAAAGGGATCAATTGTAATTCATGGAAAACACGCACATAATATTCATTTTGTACTTCTTAACTATGCAATCATGCCTTCTTTCAATTTGATATTCGAAATAAAAATATGATTCGATGAAAAAAGTTTCTTATAATGATTATTGTTTCATAAAACATCATGTATCTGCATTAACGAATAAGGCTTAAAGAGTTCTAACTATGTGTCAAATCCCTAGTCCAATTTTATGACACCCATATAGTCTTCTCTTGAAAATATAGATAAACACGTGGCTTTTTGTACACGGGAAATATACGACTTGTAGGTCTGAAACCCTGAATGCAAACGTAGCGGCAGGTCGGTTTTAAAATTATTTGGGTTTTAAAAAACTTTTTTACAGACGAATTATACTCTTATTGGAAAATAAAATTGGAAGAAGGCGTAATGTTCTACCGAATATTTAGAAGATTGAATATCTTTGTATATGCTTTCGGTGAAATATAAGTGAGTATTCAAGGGAATCAAAATCAATAAGAATAATACATGCTACTTAAGTAGCCATTTTACATAGTATTGTTCTTGCATGCAGTCGAATATAATTTAATTAAATAGCCAACACCCGGATGTTACTAGATTATGCAATTATGCTGCACGATTGTTAGTTTTAAAACCCTACGTATTTAATATTTTCGAAATGACAATGCATTTCGAAATTTCGGTTGACATTTCACAATTTATCCCATCTACTGCATGTATCATTTGTTTTTTACATTGATTTTCAATGGTCTTGCAAGCTCACATGTATTTTATGGGAAACACAAACAAAACTAGAATTTTTTTGTCGTTTCATAGAGAACCATCTTTTTTGTATATTTTTCGCCTGAAAAAGGAGTAAAATGGGGTTTTGAAGAGTTTAAAATTACCAGATTTTTTAAGATCGTGCACAGTTCATTCATATGGTGTTGTGTGTGTACATTTACCACGATTCCTCACAAAAATATTCAACATAGTCAGCACCCACTGCAAAATTTTATGGACTCTACATGATATCTTTCCAAAGACACATAAACGCATGCAGAATTAAATCACATAGCCCTAGTGCGAAGGCTGATCAGACTCCAATTTATTTGGTAATTAAACATCTTCACCAACCCTCATTATATTCCTTTTTCAGTGAGTGAGGGCCCGTCTTTCATAATATGTAAGGTAAAGCTATGTTTTCTGCGTTTGTGTCTGTATAAAACTACCGCGCTGTGTGACGTACGAAAATTATAAAAAAATACGATGAGACTTTGCCCGGTGTATGGCAGTACTAGGCTAAATGTGTATGCGCCCATATTTGTTTGATTTCAGTGTGTTCGTGCCTGCCTGATTTGAATAAACCACACAGTTCAACCTAGCAGTTGCTCTATTCATTTTCATCAGTGAATTCCGATCAGTCTTTAAAAATATTGCTAGACGTGTGAGTCCCGTAGGTAGGTCAAACCAACACGCGCTCATGGAGACATCACTAATTTGTGAACTTGAACCATCTTCTATGAAATTATTGACCCAATTCAAATGACTGGCACAAGTGGCTTATCTACTTTGAACCAGAACTGTGTACGAAGAGCACCTGTACGTAGCTTGTCAATTAATATTCACATGTGCGTCCCACATACCAAGAGATATGCAGATACGTTTCAGTTCACTCAATCAATTTTTACTGCTTTCCTGCCTCTAGGAGAGGACATTGGTAAATGTATGTGAAAATCAAACTTGCAGCGATAACAGCCAACAGCACAATTTTGTGCAATGCAATTACCTTGTTATGCATTTTCGTGTTCATATCCGCGCTTCCCTATGTTGTACGTTGGCTTAAATTCCTTTAATTCACGTTGCATATAAAGGACACTAACTACAGCAGACTCTAACCCACATTTCACAGCTTTAACGCAGGACTTCAGGCGTCGCTGATTTTGTAATCCTCCTGAGTGTAACTGATCTAACGAAGCGAACGTATCATCCATATACGCGGTTTGATGACAACTGCAATTTTATATGCGATTACTGACGTATTTTTGAGACGTTCTGTAATCCTCAAGCATAAAATCTATATTTGAACCCTCGTTTTTAATGCGTGCAAAAGTGTGCGTGCATTCCACCACTTCCCGCTTGATTCTTTTTTTCAAATTGTTAAATTCTTGCAACAAACAACATCTGCCGAACCGATTACATCATCTATTCCGCCGGTATACATGTACATTAGCATAATGACAGTTTGCCCGATATCATGTCACTGTTAACTAATATTTTGAGAAATAGAACGCGTAATGTGATAAGCATGTTGGTTATTGATTAATCTAAAACAAAGTTACATGGATTTAATCGTATTTGCAAAAAGGGAGCCGCCACTTTATATCTTGACGACGCATAAAAGCATCAGCTTGATTTATCGCCTTATACAACCGTGGATTTTGTTTCATAAGGGGACTGTCAATAAAATCATGGTATATCCTTTCAAAAATGCGCGGCAGCACGTGGAGCATGCGAACAACGTCACTTCCAGTTGTCTGGTCCTCGAGACTCACCTCAAAGCGAGCCTGACCAAAGACGTCATCATAAGAAAAGCCGAATGACGTCGAATTTAATTTTAGCTTCTTTTCCAGCAACCACAGTTTGCCTGTTTGTGGCTGAAAATAGGACAATATGCATAAATGTCCTGTCATGCCTTTAGGCATTTTGTAGCAGCAGATTGCTGTAATTGAATATCACGATCATATTGTAAAATGAACAGAAATGGAAAATGTGGTCAGTTCTATACAGTTTTAAGACATTGAGAAGCCTTAACTTATGGCCTGGTGTGACTACATCCACGATGAATCTATCCGCCATTTTAACTCCAGTCGTATCCGTTGACGGCACTTTTGCTCATTTAAATGCGTCAGTCGTAACCAAAGTCTACTTATGATAACACATCAAATAATATGGCTTGATACGACTTCCGCGGATCAAATCCATAATTTAAAAACCAGACATAAAAGCCGAGTTTCCAAATAGCTTTAGCTTACAAGGCTCAGGAAAGCCAGTTGAACCTTCGGAAATGTAGCGTTGCAAAGCACATTGTATTTGTTTGGTGAACTGGACAGGTAGGTCTGACATCCTTGTGTACGTCCTGTTTTGATGGCAACTAAATAGCATTTTCTTTTGCCAAATTCAGTGTAAAAAGCAGGCATTTCAATTGCAGATAGCTTGCTAAGTAAAAAGTGAAAAATATTGGCGAATTTTGTTTTTGAACGATAATTGTTGCAGCTAATGCGTTTCCGGTTTTTCGAGTGCCCAAATGCTGCAAGTTTTAAAAACAGACGGCTTATTTAAATGCAGTTCAAAGTCAAATGTGAAACAGGGATAACAATTATCTCGAAGTTATTTGAAGCCACCTAAGTGTTGTAAGCAATTTAGGTTAGTAAAGGATATAATTGACGGAATTTTCCAAAGACCTTTTTCATGAGAGTCAGCCACATAAAGTTCCTTCGAAAAGCGGATGCCACGCGTAAAACAAAAACCTGCAGCGTAAAGCCTAAGAACTCTATCGGATAAAATGTAAATGGCCATAAACCATAGAAACAAAAATTTGCAGGCGATGAAAATCTCCTACACTAACATCAGACTCTCATATTTAAAGTCAGTTGACTTAATTAAAAGGTTAGTCTGCTTGCATCGTACCATCTAATTTGAATGTGAGATAAAGGGCGAACAAAGAAATGAGCAATCCCTTCCACATCACCATATCGCGAACTACCACCTGGCATTAGATCGTTAGGTTAAAATGGTATTGAGATTTATCCCATTGGTGCGTTTATGTGCGGGCATTGATGTGCTTTGGAGCGCTTATTTTATTAGAGCACTCAATACCGTTTCGATTTGAATATATATGCTAAAGAAATCTTTTCACCCTGCAGACTTTGTAATGTGGTAAGAGGTGTTTCAACTAAGAAGTCAAAAATGTATTTCACACAAATACATTATGTATGGCAGCCTGTTTGGACAGATTAATAATTTGCCGATTCAGATCTCTGAAGTGCCCCCATTCCGCAAATCAATTTTCATTAAGGTCAACGCCAAATCCGCTTGTAATGGCACCTGTACAGTACCAGTCGTAATACTCGAAAGTTAGAAATATTTTATTTGAATATAGGAAACTATACTATCCGAAGTTGAGTCCTGAAAAGGCTTGTTCGTTTCTGCTCGTTAATTATAATTTATTTAAACGATTTAATAAAACCGTGGACGGCACTTTCCCTACTGCGTCGAGAGATTCCACAAGAATTTCTGCATTACAAAGCGCACTTTTACCAGGTATTCTTCATTTCATATGCAAACGCGCAATATGTTTTGATCGCCAACATATTTAACGAAACTGGCTGGGAGTTCAGGCATTGTAGGAAATGCATTTTTGTTAATCAAGAGGAGGTTTCTTAGAGTACAAGAAATTAAAAAATTAAACTTTGAAATGGCAAAATCGAAATTTCGATTTATAAATTTATAACGTATTCGCAAAAGTATTTAATGTACTATAAAAGCTACCAATTTTCAAATAAAAAAATTATAAAAGACGTAATATGTTACCAGATAACGACTAACAATTTTGTTTGAAGCCTTAAATCCAAAAACGTTTTTTTTAAAAAACCGCAAGTTGATTAAAAGAGATCATGCTGCGTAACTTTTCATTTTATGCCAAGTATGACTTTTGCAGCCGGCGAAAAGTGACCCATTAAAGTTCAGTTTTTTATCGTGACCGAATGAGCGTGGGCTTGCTTTGCATAATAATCAATATTAAAGTTCCAAAAACGTTATTTTTTACAGATTAAAGCATTCCCGAAATAGTTTTTTGGGAAATAGGCAAGATGCTGTAGGTTTTATTCCGAATTAACCATTAAGAAAGGCAAAATATTCTTACTATCTTGAAGATAAGGTGTCAATTCACTATGATTAAGACTACGGTTAAATCCTTTGAGGTTGTCGAGAAAGACTGTCTTCTGCTAAAATCATATCCAGGTTTTAAACCTTAGTCCGGAATTTTCAGTGATTATCGGGGCATTTTTTTCTCAAAAATTATCTCGAAAGATAAACTAGTAGTCGATGACTATTATTATCAGCAGACGGAGAGGGAAGTCAGTCTGTATTTCTTGATTGGTGCAACACGCCTTAGCCTTGTTTCTTAACACACTGGAGAAGCGGAGTCGTTTAAACCTAACGCAATTGCCACCGTATTTCGGATTCTGGTTCAGAATAATTACCAGAAAAATGCATCTCCACTTAGTGATTCCTTCGTTTACTGTCTTCGGCGATGAAGACGGACAGGCAGTAAAAGTTAACATAAATCTGTCCTTAAGAAATTAAAATCACGGTCCACCAGCTTTTTTTGTCGGCGATTGAGGATACCAACGTTGGAATCGCCGTTTCCAGTTCCCACTCTGTTCAAGTCGGTATTGTTGTGCGAATTAATGCGGTTTAGATGGATGGATGTGATAATCCACATTGGTTAACATGAAGGAAGCTGTAAATCTATTTGCATGTCATATGCCCTACATTTCACTTTTATGTGCAGATAAACAATTGTTTGACCAATATAAACATGAGAAATCAAATAAAATCTTGCTAATGAATGGAAGAGAATATGCGCATCGCAGGTCCTTGTTTAAAAGAAGGCGAAGGCACGATCACTGGGATAGTAGATTTTTGTGCCTGAGCTTTCGAACTCGAACTGGAGTTCATCATCAGAGACTACGTGAGTGCAGCAAATTGTGAACATTTATATCGCTCGTCCTTGCGGGGGGGAGAGGGAGTACGTCCGTGGCTAGGTAGGGTTTGTGTCGCCTGGTCCACGATGGTCCCCCGGCGTGGTGACGCCGTTTGTACTTCACGACGGTGTGAGCTGCGTCACCTGGCTGCGTGGACGGAGCGCGTGATAACATGCAGGCAAATCGATGTGTTTGTTGATAGAGTTGGTGTCCGACACCCACGCCTCCAACAGGTCTTGCCCCCACTTGTTGACGGCTCACGCCAATATCCGCGTGTTGGCGTGTCGCACTAATGGCCTTCCTCCAGCATGTGAGCGGCTACTTGGGATAGTGGGTCGCCTCTCCAAACGGCTCAAGTATCAGTGAACTGAGACGTCGTCCTGTCTGGTCTGTGTAGTGGCAAGGACAGTTTTGGCACGGGATTTGATAGACTACGCCCATATGTTCACCTGCGTCCAGCCGATCCTTCATTGTCATGATCCTACAACGCATGGTGGCCGCCGGATGATGAGCGATGTCCACGCCTAGCTCTGACGCAATGCGTTCTGTAGCCTCGGACACATTCTTTATGTACGAAAGGGCGTGCTAAACTGTTGGTGTCTCTCTTCCGTTTGGCTCACGTGGGTGCGTGCGTATTCATCAACTTATAACACTATTCGGGTAGCCGTTCTTTGTTAATTGGTCCCGGAGATGCCGTTGTTCTTTCATCTTTCCTTCGGGCTCGCTACAGTGCGTTTTTACACTGTCGAAAGCGCCCTCACACAGTCCCCGTTTGTGCGCCAATGGGTGGTGCTATGATAGTTGAGGACCTGGGATGTATTGGTCGCCTTTCTGTACACTGTGGTACTGAGTTCACCGTCAGGTGTGCGCGTGACGAGCACGTCGAGGAAGGATAGTTCTCGTCCTCCTCGTCTTCTCATGTAAACCGAATGTCGGAAAATATGCTGTTAAGTAAGTCTTGAAAACCCGATAGTTTTTCCTTTTCAATAATGACGAATGTATCATCCACGTATCGGCGCCAAAACGCAGGTTTGTAATGGCTGGAAGCAACTTTTTCCATCTCTTGTAGGACCAATTCCGCAACTAGACTGGATATTGGGGAACCCATGGGCGTTTCTTTGATTTGTTCGTATGTTTTGCCATCGAAGGTGAAAAAGGTTTTTTTGGCAGAATGCAAAGAACTGCATTAGGTGCTGGATCTTTAGCGGCCCTGTCGTTTCGTCGTACTTTTCTTCGAAGCGTTTGCATGGCACGTCACGTAATAAGTCTGGTGGGATGGACGTGAAAAGTTAAACATCGTCGAAAAATACCAGGATTTGGTCGGATCGAATAGTTTTTTCCCAAATGTCGGCAAGGAATTGGGAGGTGAATTGACGGACGTCACAGGGCCCTCTTGAAGAAAATTGAGTTTTTGGGACATCCATTTGGCTAAATTGTATTTGGCGCTGCATTTCATGGCAACGATTGGCCGCAGAGGAACGTTAGGTTTGTTGATTTTTGGTAGTCTGTAGAACCTGGCCAACACCGTGTCGGTTGGTTTTGTCTGGCGCCATTCGTCCATCGAGATTACATTGTTGAGCCAGAGTGGGCTTAAGAGTCCATATAGCTGGCCAATCATCGATTTGGCCTGCGAAGCAGGTGCGATCCTATAGGATTGTTGGTCGTCCAGGAAAGCTTGCGCCTTCTCGTTGTAATCAATGCGGTTCATCAAAACTGTTATTTTTCTTTTGTCGGCCGGTAGCACTTTAATATCTTTGTCCATTTTAAATCTCTTCATTGCTTCTATTTCTGCGGGTGACATATTGCTAGCGTGCCCGTTCGACATCAGGAGGGAGGTAACCTTTTGGCGCACCGTGTGTTTAGCCTCTTCGCTTGCGTTAGTTCGTACTAACATGGCCACAAGTGCGGCAATGAATTCGGCTGGGGTGGCATCAGCAGTGTTAAAATTGGCTTTATGGCTCAACACGCTGAGTCTCCTTTCGTTTAAATGCTTCGACGATAAATGTTTTACCACATTTTCGTTGGTATTGATTTCGGGTTTCAATTTGAAGGCTTTTTCATCTAGAGATTTGCGTTTCACTTCCTGTCATGCTTTTGGGACTGTTGATGTTGTTTGGTCCAGACACCCAGTAACTGATTCGCCGGGCAACGCCGCGCATCCCAGCTGACTTTATTGACGCATTTGAGGTCTTAGAGAACGCGGAAATTATTCGGCTTGCAGATTGACAAACCTGAATGCAAGTGTAACGCTATGTCGTAATCAAAATTATTCGCGAATCAAAATTAGTCTTTTAAAAACGAATTTATCCCTCCAGTGTGTATAAAACTGGAACAAAGACGTAATTTACTACCGAATGATTAAAAGAGTAAATAGGTTTATACATGCTTTTTACAAAATATATTTGAATTTTTATGAGCATCGTAAATCAATGTGATAAATAAAAGCTTATTTAGTTATTTTTACAGGGTATGGTTTCTGCATGCATCCGGAAGGACGTGCATTCGAAATCTGGCATACCGAGTTAACTGAATTATTAAAGAATTACGCTGCATGGTGATAAATTTTACAACCCGACTTAATTAATTTTTTCCAAGCGAAAACTAATTTCGGAAGCTTGGTTAATATTTTTTGGGTAAGCCCACCTACTGTATATATATCCAGCAAAAACTTATGATTTCGCTTCTTTTCTGCTCTGGTAGCAATCGATATGTAGTCTGTGTAATGACAAAAAGAAACCCTGAGATATCGAATCCTGATGCGCCATTGGTTACTGCGCATAAGCAAACTGGTCGCTCATTGGTTGGCCTTCGCCGGGCACACGGCGTCGTCGCACCTGCCTGCATGGCATAATTTCTTGAGGAATGCGCGGGACGGGTGGCGTGAGTGTGCTGTTCGCCTTTTGCTGTTACTGGCTCTTATTTTTTTTATTGTTTTTACTCCATTGTTAATTATGCTCAGTAAAGATTCAGAAGCCATATAAAGACTTTGTCACCATTTCAAACAGTTCATTCTGCCTTAAGAATACCAACCAGTCCGGCAATGGTATTCTGATAATTAGAGACCTAAGTAAACATTCTTCGCCTCTTTTCCTGTGCCTTTGTATACATTACCATGAACGACTTGACGTTTTGTCGATCTAGCATAGCATCCCCAATCAGCATCGGGCGGATAACGCTAACGACCATTGTATACAATATCGCTACCGATAACTCGTCACTTATGTGTTTATTTTAATGCAACTACGTTCATTCATATCATACTTACTAGGGCTTTCAGCTAGTACGTCTACCACTCATTATGCACGTTCTCTCGTAAACTATGACCTCATGTTGCAGTGTAATATTGCCTTCCGGCGCTTCTGTTTATCCAGGGAAGTTTAACGGAACATTACTTAGCATCAAGTTCACCCCACAGCCCGGTCCTTATGTTTATCCAGGGAAGTTTAACGGAACATTACTTAGCATCACGTTCACCCCGCAGCCTGTATATTAGACTATTGCAGGAATTATGCAGAAAGTACACATAAAGAATTCGAAGGTCCCAATATTACGATCCTGTGTATTAGTAAAGTTGTACTTAGAAACATGCGTGTAATGATTCTACGCAAATATATATGAATCTGACTATATGCTAGTAGGAAAATCTGAATGACTAACAATGCGAATCGCATAATAGCCAGTTCGCTGGCTCGAGCAAACAATTTACCCTACTCATCTTTCAATGTAAGTAACCAGTTTTTCATCTTTTAGGCTTCAATCCAAACAGAGGACGACCACCCGTCCACGCCTTCATCACCACCAGAAAGGAGAAATGTCTGAGTCGATCTCAAGTTGAAGGGACGCGCATGATTGTCCGAAGCGCCAAATCAATGCGCAATCCGACCCAAAAGCCGGAATCGTCACAAGAATAAAAAAACTGGACAGTGTGTATTTACGTACACCTGCGGCCATTCTTAAATAGTCGGTGACATTCCAACATATGGTCACGGGACTGCTCAGTCGTTTGATGCCACTGCACCTCCTTCAGCACCGCCGGAGCTGGTGATTCCAGCTTGCCATTGTTGACCACTTCACTGGGTAATATTCAAAGAGAAATGGCTTCAAAAACATATACCTGGTGAAACACTGACAGATTGCTGCCTCGAGTGGGCAGATCACCAGAGACTCGGTGAAATCCTTCTGACTGCCAGAGCTTTCAAACTGATACTCTCAAAGAGGAGTTACACATAAACCGAAAAGTCTTTAAATGTTGGCTAGGAATTTCGCCCCAAGTCTCGAGGTAGGGCAGCTTTGTCATGTTTGCAAGTGCATCTATGCCCATCACATTTGTTTGAATCATTTCCAACTGCTCGGTATACGTATAATTACTGAGTGTAGTCGCGAGGCTATGAAGTTGTGCAAACATATATCAACACTAAAGACCTAAGAGGCATTGTCGGCCATCGTAGAACGGAATTATCCTCCCCGAGGGGGCCACTGAGAGACGCTCGCAAAGAAGGAATGCGAGCCGCCAATATAATGCGATTGGCGTGGAGTACTGCCCTGTCCTTTACCTAACACGCAGGCACACACAGGAATAATCATGTTTAGGGCAGGTACCTCTATTGTCAGGTCTTTTATGTCTTCAGCAAGATGACTTTCGTTCAAAACAGGACAGTTGCCAAACAGCGGGATTCCATCATTGAACAATTTTGCTTTCTTGAGCGAAAGTTCGGGCAGAAGCAATGGATAGCCATCAACGCCACAAACTTGGTCTTTGACTGTGCTATCACACTTTTCATCCGCACGTACGCACGGATGACCTATACAGTTTCTGAGTGGCCAACTACGCCAGGCAGCGAATTCGACTTAGCGAAGCTTAAAAAGTTGCGAAACTAAGTAGTTAAATGAAAATCAGCTGGTTTTCCATTAAAAGGGAGGCGTGTTAATCCACCAGACAAACTGAGCGGTTCTGGAAACCACTAGTTACATCTTTTTACTATAAAGTTTCTGAGAACAATAGGCTTGAACAGTAAGGTGTGGTTATGTAGCCACACCTGATGGACACAATACTGTTGGGGTTGGGGTTATTGGTAATGGTTAGGGGTTATGGTCAGGGTAATAGTTAGGAATTAGTGTTAGGCGTTGTAGTCAGGGGTTATGGTCAGGGTTATGGATTAGGGGTTAGAGTTAGGGCTTAAGGATGCAGGTTAGGGTTAAGCTGTTAGCGCAAGCACTTCTCAGCCACTCAAAAGCAGTCGCGCATTCCCAACAGTTTTTTTCTTTGGCATACAACTACTTGACCTCGTTGCCTGTACATTCCCCGACCACAACTGTAAAATCCCCTATTACTAACGGTCCTGCATTACAGATGACTGGGTTTTGTTTACTTCTAATGGGGCTACATAACCACATCTGAATGTTTTTTCTTATTGTCACACTCCTACCACTTTTTTAAAGTCACGTACCTCAACTTAATAACAGCACTGGACGTTCTGCCTTAGAGGTGGTTCATTTTCCCCATCAACAATAAGGCTGCCCATCCAATTGACTGTGATAACATGGCTGCGAATGTAAATGTCTCTACATTCACAGACATTTCTTACGGTCATTTACGCTTCATCAATTTTTGGAAAGTTATATATTCTTCCTTTAAAAATTTTATGTTAGACTTTCGAATTTGCCATCTTCTTTCCTCAAACGCTGACTTTGTCTTGCTTGGAGCTATTGGTTTGTAAATGTACTTTTTGAATTTGCTTAATCATGGTCCGTGTGTCTATTCGTGTATTACCACGCGGTGAAATCTAGGTCAGCTTATGAGTGGCTAGGTCAGCAGGACTCGATTGGAACCTGTTTGAAGACGTGAATAGCTAACAGTCGGACCCTCTTTACACTGATAAACTTTAAGGAGAGATACTTCGGAGGAGTAAGGTTTCAATGGATTAACAAAGCATTAGAAGAGGGACTTTACCTTCTGAACATTAAAACGGCAAAATACGCTTACTGTATTCTAGATTAGTCAGACTTCGTCCCGAGGTCAATTTCTGTCCTCGAAAAGGCAGATTCATCTCGAAATTATAGTCAACTACGCATAAATTTGAGACAGTAAGCAAGTCAAAATTTTTTTTCCACACCCGATTGAATTTTTAGCAGATGGAAGAGATCATAGCTGATTAGATCTAGTAAGATGATGACGCAATTGACGGTTTTTTTCCAGCACCTCGTCTGCTCACGGCAATCCGCAACCACTGTAATAGAATGCTTCAGAAACGCAATAACTAGGGCCGCTACTTTCTACCGGTTGCTATGATTGATTTGCGAACTTAAACATTACGTCAGTGCCCACGTTAGACTTCGGCCGGTTCTCTCATTCCAGTCGTCTTCCAAATCCGTTCCCTCTAATGATTAACGTTTTGAAAACCGTCAAAATGTGGGAACGTGTATAGGTTTCATAATCGAGCCGAACAAAATCTCGTGTCGGCGTTGGATAATGATGATAGAGGAGTTATTAGCGCGCACTAAATTGACGTTTTACTGTCCTAAGGGAGCACTCGTTATATTAGGTTTCCCAACCCCACATGTGTCAGTGAAATGTGGATAGAATTACAAATTTCGCCAAAGAACTTGATTTTTGAATGTAGTAAGCCTGGGAATTACACTCATGTACCGTTGAGCACTGTGCACTGTTAGTCCTTGAACTAAAATGCAAAGATATGTCGACGCATTCCAGAATTTACAATCAACAAAAGAGTCCGAACGCAAACAAGCTCGTTTAGTATTCGTACAGAAAACTTCGCCCGTATTGTGAAACATTGAAGACTTCAGTTGCATTCCCTGAGGATTTACAAAACGGCTATATTTACATAAGTTGCATCCTTGTTTCAATAATGCCGCATGCTATGGTCCATTCTGTGCATCTCCGTTATTAAACCCGCTCATAGAAGAAACGCGTTTATGCCACTGAGAAATCAGTGGAAACCAAGACAGAACGAGTTCTCAGTGTAAAATTTGATTGTCATATATTCTCCCAGATTGCAAACAGTGGTACGTAGTCAGTAACGACTCCTCTCCGCAATTGCTGCTGCCTATTTTGGATTACATAACCCTGGAACCCGCTTTGCGTTAGCGGGCTTTATATAATTATGGTAGAGTAACTAAGAGACCGCAGGGCACTACTGGTGCAAACATAATAAAAGAAGACCTAGGAGCGCAAATAATATGCAACAAATGCATTCCGTGGATACCTTGACATTTAAAATGCACTTCGCCACTCGAAGTTCATGCCCCGAAAACTCATTGTTTGGCGCAGAATTCACATGGATATTTTCAAAAGGACAAAAATGTCGTTGGCGCGAAGAAAATGAGTGACGGATGAAAAACGCCGCGTGGTTACTGGGAGTATATGTGTATTCAAGGTGTCCCGAGAAACAGATAATTATCCCACGTTTCATAAGTTCGACCTTGCTTCTCCCAGCTGACTGCCTGAATGCGTCAAAAATCGCGTCAAAACCTGTCTTTGTCAAAATCCACCAAAATATACAGGTGGTAATTAGACCTGGTGTATTCGGTATCCGTCACAGGAGGAGCGAATTTGTTGAGACGTCCAAATTCAATGATGCACACCGTCAGTCACCGGGGGGGGGAGTGTTCGCGACATCATACAGCAAACAGGTTGTGCTGTTTGAACGTCATGAACCAAGACTGCAAACACGCTCCCTTCGACGGCCTTGGCAGTCCTTCCTATAAATATTGAATTCAGCATTAGGAATAGATAAACGCAATATGTTCAACCTCACACATCTTCACCCACTACGGATCTAACCGGTAAATCGATTAAATCTCGCTTTAAAGCAGAGGCTGAGTGTAGGAATGTGGCAGAGGACGAGGGGGTGAGGGTAACAGCAGTAAATGTCATGGGCAAAGTGAGAGCGGAAGGTCTTTGGCGAATTTTAGCGTTAGTCGACCTTCGACCACTGCAGGCGCGGTGCCTAAATGTAGTTCGTCTGTGCGCACAAAACTGGTTTCCGTAACCTTATGGCGGTCGCCTCTGCTGCTGCAAACAGGAGCTGTTCCATTGGTTTAGGATAGCTCGAAACGCTTCATTGATTTCTACACGACGTCCGGAATCGACAACATGCGCGAGAATGCGCTGCTTATGCTCCTTTTTTCGCCCTTTCCCAACCATGCCGGGAGGTGTCCGCGTATTCTCTTGGATGAGCGTCGACTCGCGCGACTAATACAACCTGCTCCACGGGAGAAAGTGAAGGAATAGATGCACATTGAAGTGGTCTGAGTGGCAACTTATCCCTACATTTTCCGGGCAAAATAGGGTTACTGGAGAAGAATACTTGAACCCTTGCCGGTGGAATGGTTTGCGAAATAGCTTAATCGAGGTGTATCTTTAGGAGTCCACTCGCAGCGTCCTCTTAAAGAGGGACTTAATGGAACAGAGTTTTCTTTTCGGTCGCCTCTTGGCTGGCTTTACCGGTCGTTCGGCCATATTCTTTGCCAAAAACCTGTCCGGGTACGTATGCTCGTTTGTATTTTCTTTTGACTGTCAACTTTTATGTCCATTAACCTTGCGTTGACTGACGACGGCCCGGTTTAAGAAGGCATTTGATTAAAGCATTTTTAAGTTCCTCTGTGCACGGAAAGAGCTGTGCTACCTCAAAAAAGGCCACTTTACCATTTTTTGGGACAGATGCTTTGAACGCTATTTCACAATGTATAATTTTCGGAAAGACGGCGCGAGTTACAACGCATCGCCTTCGAAAGAATGGTTAGTTTACGCAGTGGCAACGCAGATCAGCCGTGCTAGGAGAGGAACTTCCCGGTCAGAAAACACATATGCCCGACTCTCTCATTTGGTGTTCCTGGTGAACAAATTATTTTTATCGAAGCAAACAGCATGAATTCACAAATATGCAAGTAAAACTTATGTTCCAGGTGCTGGATTGTTTTGAGCGCGCGCCCAATGCTGCGCCAAGGCTCTGTCAATTGGAGCTCAATGGCAATCAGCAATACGTTTTCCCGAAAAGAAAGAATAACCTGACCACGGCATGCCACTTGTCTTGGCTCATCGTGAGAGCATGATGGGGAGGGAAATTGTTAAAAGCCACGAATGCGTTTAAGTCACAGACGAACCTGATCGCCATATTCGTCCCCTGTTTCTTTTACTCTAACCCCTTGTACGCAGACTTCGCTCTCCGGGTTGGCTGAACACTGGGTGCTGTAATGGTGCACAATAGACTGACTGATTGTATCGCATGCGTCTTGATTTTCCGCAACGGCCACTGAAGGCGCGAACTTGCCGCAGCCTTATTAACTCGGACGATGCGCTAATCTAGCGACCATGTTGATTGCGCGGACGAATAACCGAGAATATCCAATCGGTCAGAGACGTAAAAGGCGTTGAATGGTAGTTCGTAAATATATATATATATATTAGATTTTTCAAACAAGCACCCTAAGGATAGGTACAAAAGGGTAGCTGCCAGTTTACATCCTGACGAAGAGCACGTGCATGAACTTGACCTATCGCCAAAAACAATTGTGGTTTTCGGACCAAGAGACTATTCTTCATAACACTTACGTATATTTTTTGGAATATATTTGAACGTAAAGCACACGAAGAACATCAGTGCCAACTAATTGGTCCTCGTAGCCCAACTCAAAGTTGACGTAGCCAGATACGTCAATGCCAGTAAAAGCAATTTGCTCCGAACTCTTAATGGTCGCGTCTTTATGGGGATTCAAATCTGAGATGTTGGCCTGGAAGTCAAACAAACTTGCATAAGTAAACCGACAGCCAAAAATTTGATTTCGTCTATATAAGGAATAATAAAGAATACTTACATGAGGATGCCCATAAATCTGCACAGCGTGGAGGTGCTAAGCCAATCTAGGATATCTGCTGCTGAGTTTGATTCTGCGAGAATTCTACAAAAGTTTCCCTCATTTCAGAAAGGCCGCTTAATATTACTACGGGCGATGCACTTATCCCATATAACACATGTACAGTATTTCATAGTGCACTGTGTATTTAATTTCTAAGTTTCTATTTTAGAAAGCCGATATTTTGATTTTTAAATATGTGCCGTTTTTGAGATTTAAAAAACTTTTGTATCTCTACGCTTTTCCGCGCAGCTTAAAAAGCAATCAGAGTGCTCGGCGACGACAAAATCACACAAATCCTTCATGACAACGTCTAACAAACCTTGAGAATTCTATGACTTTTCCTACATAATAAGTACAAAGAGTGCAGTCGTAGTGCAACCTCATATCTACACTCGCCTCAAGTATAAAACCTAAGAAAACGTGGTTTTTAATTAAGCATGTATATGAAATAATGTGTTTGCATATGTTTGCTGTAAGTCATATTACAAGCAGCTGTACAGACATTAGTTAAGCGTTTTGAGGTTAAGCTGCGCGATAATTAATATAACAAGCCTATCCAAGTCTTCTTTTAAATCGAAAAAAAGAGTCGGAATTGCGGCTAACAATTCCTACGGTAGTCAGCTGCTAGATGCAAATGGATTTGACTTACAGTGTGTGAGAAGGCGATTGAGATTCGGGGAAAAGTAACATTGCAAAACACGTTGTATTTGTTTGGTGAACTGGACGTGTAGGTTTGACATTCCGCAGTTCGCCCAAATGCGTCAAACCTGATGGAGCATTTCCAGCTCTGCAATCCAGTTTGTGAGGCAGATATTTCGATAGTCGTCAGTTGGCTTAGGAGATAATCAAATGTTTTGGCAAAATTTGTTTTCAACTGGATCTTACTACAGTCTTCGAATTTTGGGGATTGCTGTTGTCCATTCCCTGCATGGTCTACAAGTGCACGAAAGGATTTTTAAAAAGAAATTTAAAAGACCGTATTTTCAAGCGCACATAGCATATAGTCCGGTCAGCTGTGATCGTCTTAGAAGTTGCAATAAATTGAAAAGGCCTGCTTTGGTACTTCTACGGTGAGTGTTGTTTAAATGCATGCAGTTGTCACAGAAAAGTCTATACGGTGGTTCATCTGAATTAAAAAACGCCATTTAGTTAACTAAACTTTAAAGCGCAGTGCGTTCAAACAGCTTTTGCTGAAATGAAAATTGCTTTTACTATGCAAACAGGAACATCTGACATTTCACGCCATTGCATACTTTTATGCAATAATATGAAAAGCGTAATTTTTAGCAACCAATGGTGCCCGTTCCCTGCTTGAAGGTCTGAAATATAACAGTCATACCTTGCATTCAGCACAAAGTCGACAGTCTGGTAGAGGAAGAACAAGGAAATGAGAACCGCCTTCCACATTGCGTAGACTGTAAAATGTCAGCTGCGTCTAATGCACTGAATCTGAATAAAGTAAGAAAATAGTCTTAGCCAATGAATGCTATGCGTGAATCATATGCGACGAAGCTACTTTTGATTTGAGATAGAAGTACTAGTAATACGTACTATTAGCGGAGGATCTCGACATGCCGATAAAAAATACTGCCTAATAAACACATTCATATTGATATTTGACAAGTGAGTGAATTTTGTAATACGTTATATAAACACCGTAAAATCCACTCGCTTCTTACGAAGTTTCTGGAAAATACGGTCTCTTCACAGCATGGGTTTAAAATATATGCATGTTCGGAGACAAGGTCGAGAGTGGGACGCAAATCTGCATATTCAACCTTGTCAGACAATAAAACCAAAGTCTCGTTCAGTGGTGCGGCGTGTGTTTTGCCACCGGTCACAGAAGAGTAAAAAAACCAGAGAGCGCGACACAGTGTCGTGTTAGTCAGCCGTCGTCCCCCGTCAATTCACGCACAACCCACCGCGTTTTCCTAGGCCATTGAGTAAAGCAGTACAGTAAGGATAACAAAAAGGCACCGGATAGAAAGGTCCTTATTTATGGATGTTTTGGGTACTTTTGGGATATTACTAGTTGCAGCAACGAAGACAAAGTAGATTAAATTATGAAAATTACTAATGACACATTTTTCTTTAAAAAATGCTGAGATGAAAATCACGCGTTCATTGGAAATTGAAATTTAGCACCATTTTAGACACTACAGCCCTACTGGTCAAATTTCGTTGTTAGTGAATTCCACCGAGTGCATCATAACAGAATCAGAACCACGACGGATGGCTTGCGCGAGAAAACCATGCTTCTCCCCGTGACGCATATAGCCTATGAATGTCCGGTCTCCTTTTCTCTAAGATGCCTAGGAAACTATTCACTGAAGAATGTGTCTGCAGCAGTCAAAGATGCGGATTAATCTATGTGAGAAACTGACGGCAACCTTGCATTCACAAATTTAAAATGTCGATCGGTAAACAACAGTCATATTTGGTAGTAAACCACGACTCTGACTCTGACGTTAAAATGGTAATTTCGCCTTCCAATATTTAAAGTTATGAAATTTTTTGGAAGCTTTTATCTTTAAGCACACTTTTCATGTTAAAAGGCTGTCAATGTTGACGGTGGGGTCGAACCGTTAGCTCTCATTTTCCAGCCTTCGTAAGCTTTGACGAGGAAAAGGCTTTATAAAGCCGTTGTCAAATCAATCGCATCGGTCTAAATAGAATTTGCTAGAAGGTCGGAACATGAGTAGTCGGCCGTTGTCTACTGATTTCAGCGTTGCCGAAGAGGGTGGAGGAACTTCGAAAAGCTGAACTTCGCAACCGCGAATGCACATGGGTCCGCTGGCTTTTGTCGGCCTCGGTGCAAATTTCGAGGAGGCGATTCTGTATATCTTTCAGGAATGACTTCGTGTCTCTCATGACCGAGCAATCGAAGATGGAGTGCAGTTCCTCGGTCATACCAGACAGTACGTGCGTATTTCACCAACAACATTCTGCGCATCTGCTGCAAGGTGCAGACGAAACACTTGTGTTTAGAAAGATTTTTCTACCTATGACTCCTAAATGCGCCGGAACCATAGTAAACTCCCTTTCAAAATACTCAACAGGTAGCAAGATATGCCAAACCTTTCAGCACATTCCATTTGCGAGCAGTCCCATATTCCGGGTCGCATGGTAGGCTGCGAGGCGTTCACCTCATCAGCGGCTGATAGACGTTGATCTCAATATTCATATTGCATATCAGTGTGAATGCAGAAGTCTCAAATATATCGATCCATTCCACGATGGCGGTTATTGTTGATCCAGACAAAAGTACCCAAGAAATGCTTGAGGATCCATTGATAAGCTTACCTATTTTTCCCTGGCCAAGTCAGGCTTTCAAGTAGAATATTTACCCCTAAATGTGGCATGCCAACATCTCATGCACATATACCTGGCTGCCTGCTCGTAGTTTGTGAATATCACTAGGTTATTTCGCTTTGGTCAATGGATTTTGGCCCAGGTATCTGAAAGAAATTTCACCCTTAACGCGATGGAATCAATCATGCCGTTTTCAATGTAGCACAGCTTACCAAGCAATACCATTCTTACTTAGACTGCAAAGAGAAAAATAAAAGTCCTTAAGTCGACTTTCTGGATGTCCTCCTTAAACAAATGGCCGTAACACGCGGCAACTTAAAATGTATTATCAAAGGCCTAAGTTCTTCTTTGAGGGTAAATATGAATGGCAGATTGCTGGGTAATGTTGTTGAATCAAACCATGGAGCGTTTGCGCAAAGCGCAGACAAAAAAAACGCTTCTCAAAAATATTTTTAATGACACTTCTCTATGAGCAACGTCTTAAAGTGATGCAAAGTATTTTAAATCGGTGTCGTGTCAACCATTGATGTAGGATTTTAATCTCACATTAGCTTGCTTGCCTTATTCTCGTATTATATCGAATGTGAAAGCAAATCACGTACAGATACGGCTGCACAGGATCGAATGGCAAAAAATAAAAATGACAGCAGTCAACGAGGAAAACAGAAGAACAAAAAGAAATCCGATTGTAAAAAGGCCAATGAAAATGAACAGCCGCTTATAAGTCATATTCCCACAGCACATGAGCCAGAAACCACGACAACAGCCACGTCCAAAACGGTTAATGCCGAAAGTCCAAAAACAGTTCGTAACGCCCAGAAAATTCTTGGATCGGATGGGCCCAGCACAATTAGTGGTATTGAGGCCATTACCGAATCTACAGACCATCATTCGCTACCGTCCATATCAACGGCCCCCTCCAATTCAGTTATAACTGGTGTTGATCATCAAAACCGCGATATAGCATGTGTTCCACCACCGCCATCTAATAACCCGAAAGTACCACATCCACCACAGAGAAATACAACAACAAAATATACGAACGATATCGCACGAGACCAATGTCTCGTTATTCAAGGCTCCCTGAATCTAATGCCAGCACTGCTAAAGACCGGGTTTCGGAAGATCTAAGGCTTTTACAAGGCTTGCTCATCAATATCCTGGAACCCACTGAGGCAATTGAAGTACTCAAAGCCTTCCGTCTCGGAAAGCGGACAAACAATCTGCCAACACGCCCCCGACCACTCGAAGTTGTGCTGGCATGTAAAGAGCAAGCTGGGTTAATCCTACTTCGGCGCTTTAGAATAAAAGGCACAAACCCCGGCGTTTTTTTAACCAGATAACTCGCCATCAGAGAGGCTGAAACGTCGTCTTCTAGTTCTGGAGCTGAGGAAGAGACTCAACAATGGAGAACGGAATTTGGTTATCTACAACAACCAAATCAGACAGCGCCCATCATCCTTTCTTTGGACGGGCCCGATCCGGATGACCGCGCAACTGGAATAGTAGGCGAAATTCCTAGACGTATGGAACTTACTTCTCTGCCAGCTGCAAATCGCAAACTGAAATTTCTATATACAACTGTGCAGAGCATGTTATTGAAAGTTGACGAGCTCAAGATCCATCTATCATATCTATCCGCGGATATAATCTCACTTACAGAAACTTGGCTGAACCAGCAGGTATACAACCGTGAGTTAACTATACGTATGTAAAACACGGGCTTATGTTCTAAGACAAAACAGATAAACTTACGTGTACTTCTGAGGCTATTTGGCTAACTATAAAAGCACCGGGTTCACCGAGCCTTGACATCCTGAGGGTCTACCGACCGCCGAGAAATGATCCCACGGCGGACGCCCGTCTGATTGAGGACCTGGAGAGATTCTCTATCCGGTCCGCAATCTTAATCATGGTAGACTTTAACGCACCTCTTATCGACTGGAGTTCAGCTTATGCATCTGGTCCAGACCATGCTTTCAACCGACGTTTGCTGGACATGACCTTCAACTTATTTCTCACTCAGCACGTCTCTTTTCCGACGAGGGTGCGCGAAGGGCAACAGTAAAACTGTCTGGATTTGCTCCTTACGAAGTCACTGGACAGCGTTGATGAGGTGCCATGTCTACCCCCCTAGGTCGAAGCGATCATGTCGTACTGTTGTGGAAGTACTCCATTTTTTCTCTGCCCGAACAGGCCACCAGGGTTCGAAGGAACATTTTGCGCGGTAACTTTGCCCAAATAAAAGCTGAAATAAACACCATAAACTGGGAATCAGCTTTTTACGGTGACATAATAAAGGATAGGGACTGGTTTAGTGAGTTACTGCACGTTCTTCTCGGGGACCACTGTCCTACTTCACGGAAGAAACTAAACTGCAGACTGCCGTGGTTAACACAAACTTTAAAAAAGAAGTGAATAAAAAGCGGAGGTTATGGAGAAAATTCCTCTCGGATAGGAGCTATGTGTCGTTAAATGCATACAAAGCATAGAGGAACCTAGTTAGGAGGTTAACCCTCTGGACGCGGCGTACTTTCGAGGAAGACCTACTGAATCGCGCCGCAGAAAATCCGAAGTTGTTATGCGGTTACATAAGAAGAAGCAGACGAAACAAAGACCCAATCCCGTTATTGAAAAGCAGCGACGACCTAGAACTCAGTGAAGACGGAGGAAAGGCAGAGCACCTTTCACAGTTCTTTAAGTCCATCTTTACGAAGGAGAGCGCATTTCTTCCTCCCGACTGCGACATAGTGGACGGGCCAACGATTGAGCACGTCTCTTTCGCCGAAGCTATTGTTCGCAAAGAAATGTTGATGTTGAATGAGTCTAAATCACCTGGCCCGGATGACATACCGCCCACATTGTTGAAGGAACTTGCTAGAGAACTATCTAAACCACTGTCCATGCTCTTCAAAGCTTCGTTCGAAGCAGGCTATTTGCCCTTCGATTGGAAATCCGCGCGGATCACGCCAATTTATAAAGGCGGCAGCTAGGTATTAGCAAAAAACTACAGACCAATCAGCCTGACTTCAATTTGCTGCAAAATTATGGAGAAAATAATAAAGCGAGAAATAATGCACTTCCCAGAAGAGCATAATCTGCTATGCGATGCGCACTACGGATTTCGTAGAGGCAGATCATGCGTGACGAATCTACTATATTGTTTAGATCGCTGGACGCGTGCAGTTGATGGCAGCAATGCAGTGCACGCAGTCTACGTCGACTTTAAGAAAGCATTCGACAGTGTACCCCATCATCGTCTCCTGTACAAACTAAACCGAACAGGCTTGAGGGGTAATCTCCTGAGGTGGATAAAAGTTTCTTTATCGGTCGCTCTCAAACAGTCCACGTCGGTGACAGGCAGTCGGCGGAGGTAGAGGTTGAAAGAGGTGTTCCACAAGGCTCCGTTCTTGGCCCTACCCTATTCATTATATACGTCAACGACTGGGTCAGTGACATGAATTGTGATGTCGCCATGTTCGCTGATGATGTTAAACTTTGGAGCGTCATTCGAACTGAATTTGACGAAGAGCGCTTGCAGGCAGACCTGACCCGTCTCAAAAAATGGTCGCAGGACTGGCTGTTGCCATTTAATGTGACTAAGTACAATGTGCTGCGAGTCGGCAGGAAACGATCCCTGAGCCATAGGGTTTACTACCTAAATGGCGTACCACTGCAGGAGGTAAACGCCAGGAAAGACTTGGGGGTGTGGGTAACGGCTTCTCTAAAACCGTCGCTCCACTGCTCCAAGGTAGCCAAGTCTGCGATACCAGTCCTTTATCTTGTCAAGAGATCTTTCTCTACCTTCGATGAGGACTGCTTTGTTAAAGTCTTTCGGACTTTCGTACGGCCACAGCTAGAGTTCGCTATTCAGGCGTGGAAACCGTGGACCTCTAAAGATCTCAGCATCCTTCAGAAAGTTTAGAGGTGCGCAACCAAACTCGTAAGTAGACAGAGTTCACTACCCTATGAAACCCGATTGTCCAATCTCGGCCTCTTTCCACTGAGTTACGGACAGCTAAGACGCGACCTTATACAAACATTCCGTATACTTCGCGGCCAGGACTGCTGTCTCGTACCTACTGATTTCTATGAGTTAGCGACCACAACGAACCTCAGAGGTCATCCACTTAAACTAAGCGTAAATTGCGCCAAGCTGGACACTCGGAAGTTCTTCTTTTCAAACAGAGTGATCGAGGCCTGGAATGCTCTACCTGCAGGTGTCATCATGTCCAACTCCGTTGGGGCTTTTAAGCACAAGTTGGACCAGTTTGCCACCAATCGTCCTAATGCCACCTGACCTATAGCCTAAAAGTTCGTTCGAACAGTTTATTAATATTGTTATATTACTTTCTGTATTTCAGTAACGTTTGTTTTTTAATATTGTCCCATGTCTGTTGAATGTGTGTTTGCATTCAATTCATCTCCCTCCGAAACTGAGATAGCACCAACTATCCCTAGACAGACTACTGTACAGCACATTCAGTAACAGAATGGCATTACCGACAAAGACAAGGGAGACTGGAATGGCCATTTCTGGCTTATTAGCCGTCGTCAGCCAGTCATACCCAAGCCCGAAGTGTGGAACATCCGAGCCTCGAACTCGCGACCTGTTGGTTTAGAAGTCCACGCCTCTATCCACCGGGCCACGAGCCCGTTGCCTTGTCGGTTTTCGATCGGGAATATACGAGGCAACGGGCTCGTGGCCCGGTGGATAGAGGCGTGGACTTCTAAACCAACAGGTCGCGAGTTCGGGGCTCGGATGTTCCACACTTCGGGCTTGGGTATGACTGCCTGACGCCGGCTTATAAGCCAGAAATGGCCATTCCAGTCTCCCTTGTCTTAGTCGGTAATGCCATTCTGCCTATGTATCATGCGCCGCTGTGCGGCTGCTGGTTGGGCTCGAGAGAGAGCCCTTAAGGCACAACGGATCGAGTGAGTTCTGTTTGAACTATCGGTGAGCGCCCCCTAACAATTCGTAACGTTAATTTTTTTAACTCTTGGAACAATTCGTTTATCTGTATGGCTTAAAAAACGTTGCCAATCTGAAGAAACTCTGTAGCCGTTTGATGTTTCCATTTTCAAATTTTTTTATTGTTCGCCTCCTTGTAACAAATAGGGAGTTCAAAGGTTTTACACCTATATTTCCCTCATATAAACTGAACTGAACGGAATCACCAAAGCTTTCAGTGTTTTATAGATGTTTTCGACATAATTACTGCTATGAATTGAGCCGAGTATAATTTTATATTGAAACAGTGCTTCACTAGACATCTGCGTTCAAAATGGCTTTTGGTGGATTCGCCTTCCAAACAACCAGGGTTCCGACATAGGGCAGCGGAGGTGGAGTCTTCAGGGAATATCAGATCCGATCCAGGGACCACACACTTCTGGCTACACTGCGCAATTTACTCGTCGATAGAAAGTAGTATAAAACCAGTATTCAAAGGGTTAGCAAATTAATGGCAGATCAAAAAGACGCGAATAGCATAATATATTTGTTGATTTTAAAGCGAAAAAATATTTGAACTTTACTCTTGCTAATTTCGCTTTAAGCGCAATGACTGATGCATACAATCTCTTCACTTAACGATGAGCGTTTCGGCGCTTAAGGCTAGCCAGATCTGCTTAAAGATCAAAGGGTGTGGAATATATCAGCGCAGGAGGCTTGGATCATTCCTCCTTCTTCGCGACTCTGAATCAAGATCAGGCATGTCAAGATAAATATCATTAAATTTCGAGGAAAACACGCCTACCAATATTCATGTTTTTTGCTATTTCAACAGAAAATAACTTTTTTGCCAATTTTATAATCAAAGGAGGGTATTATTTGGTATTCCAGAACTTTCGTAATTTTTGAATATTTTTAACCGAGACCAGCCGTTTTATTTGCATACAGAGTTTCAAAACAACAAGCCGTGTATTTTCTGTATACGTTTATGAAATATCTGTGTGTGCGATATTTGGAGTAGGCTTTACGGGGTTCACTAAATTCAGCAGTTGGTTTGAGCCATATTGTTAACTTCCAAGCCACATTGGCATGTGCAGAAATATGACGCTTTTCAATCAGACGTTTCACTGTATTATATGTCGCACAATAAGAAGCTTTTAAAAACCAGATTTTACCCTTNNTTTAAAAATTTCTTCGCTTTCTTTGCGGGACTGAGCTTTCGTAGGCAATCGATAAGGGTTTCGCTAGGCAGTCGGCTTCCTTGCGCAACCGAAGTATGGCTAAGCTATCCTTATCTTAAAATTGAACTGCAAATGTATTTTGCTATTTTGGTTTTCGTTTTATCAAGCAGCTCGAATGCTCGTCTACTGATTAAATGATAGTTTTTTAAAACTGGTTTGATATATTGCGGGAATTAAAGCGAAAAATGGCTTCGATAATTACAGTAAGTAGCATATCTAGTTGACTGTCTGCTATGAAAGCCCGTTATGGTGACTCAGATATATCACTAGTGCGCATAACAATATAATAGCAAAATTGGAGTAACGAGGGTAGATTTTAAAAAATCACTTAGGCGATAGTTAAAATCAGGCTTAGTTTAACCGCACGGACAAATAACAGATTGCAAGATTTAGGTACCTTTACCTACAACGAAATTCGCACTGACGAAAACTCGACACGAACACGTGTTGCCCGTATCTGGTTTCGGTATACCAGTAAGGAAATGACATCTAATTTGGGTATTGCTCCTCTGAAAATTAACTTGTGTACGAAGACGACCCTTATTTGGCAACGGATATATCGTCTCCGTATGTAGGGTACTTCGAAGTGAATGTTTAAATATATCATCAATGAATAATGCGGCATCTTTTCGCGGGCATTTTAATAGCGCACTAAAACAGAACAAACATTATTTTATCCATGTATTAGGTATGCAAAATACAAGAAAACGGTCCTCGTTTACAAAACCTGAACAGGAGAATATGTGTTTATCAAATATGCTCAAGCATGTCTAGACAACTGTCCGGTTGTAGTTCTAATTTTAAACAAAATAAGACTGCTAGAGAAGAACGCACCGCCTATTCCACGAGATGAAACATGCCTCCACAAATGCATAAGAAATGATTGCACCGTAGATTGCACGATGCATGGAATAGGAATGTGTTCTAGGACAAAGGCAAAAAAGGCGAATTTAAGGCTGATTTAAGGCGAATTTAAGCAGCCATTATTAAACCCTTGTGTATTGGCCAGTGCATGTACAGAGGATTGATCTAGCTGGTAACCCAGGCCGCGGCAACGCATAAATTTATGGTGACTTTGGAATTTTGGCAGTGAAACGCCCTTGATCGATTTCTGGAATAAAGAGACGCGCAAAGCGTTCCGAACCTACCGCTGTTGGCGACTAGCATTCGGGAGATGTTGTCAGGTATGCGTGCGGTCAGTTTGCGTACTGGAGATCTCCCATGTCTAATGAGAGATCATAAGATTGATATGGCACCAAACACTTAGATCTCACTCTTTATTACTTAAACAACTGATTCCATAGAGTATCATGTCGCATCGCAAGAAACCGGTAGTGCTCTATTGATGAAATGCATTTCAATAGAAATGAGTGTTGTGATAGTAAGCCTGACAACTATCATAATCACACGAGCACTCTTATTTGAAAATTGATAAAACATCGCTTGAAGTTAAATCTCTTGGTCCTAAGTTTTGTATACTTCCTCGAAAAAAAAATCGAAACTGACTGTCTAAGACGGCTCCACACAGTCGGTAAAATAAGCGATCGTGACCTCGAACACCTCCTACCAGCCAACACACATATCCCTTGACTATAGGCTCTATCTAAATTCATATGGAAGGCCTGCCAGTCCTTACAATTTTAGACATGCGAGACTCTGCGTATCATGCGATAGCAAAGTGGCTAGCGGAGAAACTCAAGCCCGTACAGCATCAGCTAGCACCACGCAGTTATTGAGATACCTATGAATTCATTAACGACACAAAACATCTTAACCTCAACGGCATGAGTATGTTCTCGCTGGATGCCTCATCACTTTTTACAAACGTTCCCGTTACCGAGACAGTTGAATACGTCTGTGAACTTCTACCAAACAATAAGCAGGCAATAGGAATTCCGAAGAAGACCCCAAAGATCCTTTTACTTAGATGCACATCTAATGTGCAGTTCCTGTTTGACAACCAACTATACAGACAAATAGACGGCGTTGCTATTGGTTCACCCCTTGGACCTCTTCTAGCCGATTTCTTCATGGGAAAATTGACATTCCAACTAAGCGATCAGATCGATATGCTTAAACATTACGGTCGCTATATTGATGAAATCTGTGCGATTACCGCAGCAGAAACCGACGTAGATGCCCTCTTAAACGTTGTAAATCAGGCACATCCCTCTAAAAATTTACGTTAGAAATTGAAACGGCAGGTTCGCTCCCTTTCATGCATGTTCTGTTAAGCTATAGACCTGACGGGAGTGCCTGAAGAAGCGTCCACCGGAACAAAGACTGGTCAGGAGGAAAACATAAACTTCGTTAGTTTCATACCTCTACAAAAATAACGAAATCTAATCCGGTGTTTGGCACAAAGCGCCAACAAAAATTTGCCCAACGGTAGCATTGTGGAGAAACTTAGAAAGATATAGGATTTCCTTCGTAAAAACGGGTACCCGGACAGGTGCAAATGAACTCCTAACGAGACGCCTTGACCAAGCTGTCTCGCAAACTTTCCCATCAGCAAAGGTTCAAGTATCCTTTTCTACTAACCCTATCTTGCGCGGAGAAGGTAAGGATAGGTTGCCATCACAGACCACTTCAATGTGCCTCTAATTCCTTCACTTGCTCCTGTGGGACAGGTTATATTGGTCGTACGAGTCGGCGCTTATCCATGAGAATACGGGAACACCTCCCGGCATGGTTGGGAAAAGACGAAACTATCAGCGTAGGCAGCGCCATTCTCGCGCATTTTGTCGATTCTGGATATCATGTAGAACGCAATGAAGCGTTTCGTGTGATCTGTAAGGTCCCATCGAGCTATCCTTAACAACTAGGACAGTGCCGTTTGGCCGCCATCAGGTTGCGAAAACCAATTTTGTGCGCACAGAAGAACCACTTTCAGGCAACGCACGTACAGTGGTCGATGGTCAACTAACGCTACAACTCTCCAGCGCTCTTCCGCTCTCACGCCGCCCCTGACACTGAATGCTTTCCCCCCCCCCTACCCCACATTCCCTACTCAGCCTGTGTTTTAAGGCGAATTCTAATCGATTTTTTATCACTGACTTGTTTACTTCTACCCTCTTCCCATTAAATTGTACCGGCCTGACGAGAATTTATTAAAAGCTACGTATGCTAGTCACCTCGTCTTCTGATTACTGACAAAAAGCCTATCATCTGCTCACAGAGTCGGTAGATAGAAAGCTTTTTGTCATTTCTTAAACAATAATCTTTCTTTTCGTGGGCTGTACTGCAAAAAGCACTTTTGTCAGCGGAATGGCCTGCGTCTCGCAGTTCGCGTTCTTGCGTCGCTCCGGCAGTTTTGCATTCTATGGTCTGTGTTCATTCTAATTAATTGGTCGATTTGTCGACTGCAACTACACTTCCGTTGCACTTGCAGCAATCCTATCCTAACAGTCATCTGGTGTTAAGGCTGGGCGTACTGATTACTGCGCCCTAAAGTCTGCTATTTATTGAAGGGTCGCGGATTGGGCACTAAAATCGCTGTATAACACGAGGCGACCAACCCCTATATACAATAGTTACAATAAAATATCGCGTGCGTTTTGCAAATTTCTACCTCAACGTACGACATAGCTCAAGGATGTCTTGCCTTTGCCGTTGAATCATTGAGCACGCTACTACTTTTCTTGTGTGCTTTCATGCTAACGCTTATTTTGCTGTTTATGTGCTAAGGGAAATGTGAGTGAGTCTGCAGGTAGGTCAACACAACTGAGACATTTTGGAAAACAGTAAGCCGTTGTGCAAATCATATATCGTGGGCGACCTATTGCAAAGTGACTTAATGCCTAGGGCTAGAAAATGGGAAAACACAGTTTATCGATGCTTCCTGATTGAAGTGTTTATATAAAAAAGGTCAATGCTTTAGACTGCAATTGATTCATACAACGGCATTACTTATTTTCCGTTGGACACTGCGATGAAATGTTTCGATTAGATGCTGAATATCATCCAAGGACCGAAGTGTTTTGCAGCTACTCTTATCAATTTGCTTGTGGTTGTGTCTTGCCCATAAAACCACACATAAATGCAGAAATATACCTGAAGACTTTCATGAATCCACTTACCGAACACAGCAAATAGGAGAGCGACTTAAGGTTCAGTTCAGCTTACTTGAAGGTGAAAGTTTACAAATTCGGACCACCTATTAGCGCAACCCATTGAAGGCATGTCAACAGATTGGAAATGAAGGGACGTCAATGAATAACAAATTGATATATGTACACATTTAAGGGCGAAATAAAGTTTTACCTGCGAGTTTACTTATGCCACAGAGTACTGGTGAGTGGCATTTGGACTGTGGTCGGAGTTTTATACCTAAAAGATTCGAAAAGAGAATGTTTCTTAAAGATTTTTACTGGTCTCGTTACAACAATAAATTATTAGCATTAGGGATCAGGGTAACAATGGTTGGGTTTCATTGCGGTGGGTACTAAAACATTTTTTCACCTTCTTTTTTAGTTTTCTGGGGATGAATGTATAACAGCATCCACTGTCAAGGCCTTCCGGCATTTCAGCAGCCCAGACTGGCTCTAGTGCTCATCCGCTTCGCAGGATGGGGGGCTGGTTTTCGTCAGCTGAAACGATAAAAACAGTGTGTGACCGATCTCATGAAATGTTGGCCAAAATTATGGAATGCCTTTCCGATTAGGAAGGATTATTTAAGTGAAATTGTTGTACTGATTATCGTGCAGCATCACCATTTAACATTTTGGACTCAGCAGGATGTCGGCTTTTCAAAGAACTTCCTTCCGACCTCCTGTGTCGGAAAAAATGACTTCATATGAAGCATGCCTTTTTTTTGATTTTCGATGGTCATATAAATTCAAATATAGTTTATAGTTAACATGCAAAAATATGCTTTCTTTTGCTCATTTGGAAGGAAGTAACATTGTCTTTATATTTATTGCCCGAAATAGTGTATATTGAGGTTTTCAAAAAGTCTCTCAATTCCCGAATAATTTTCAGCCTGATCTTCCATTACATCAGTGATTAGCAATTTAAATCTACAAGGCGTATGCTTTTTGCGTAATGCAAATCATATATTTATATTTACGTTTAAGAAGATACCATATAGTGTTGATGACATTTTTTAATGTGACCGGACTATGTTGTACGTTATATGAGGAGCATTAGTAACTCCACATTTTCAGTCTTGCATGCATGGACATTGCACGGTCTTAAAGGTCTTATAATTAGAAACTTTTTAAAATCTATATAAACACTTTCTTTAGGCTTAAAATATAAAGTCAATGTAATTTCCTTTCAAATGAGCAAAAGGAAGCATATTTTTGCATGTTAACTATAAACTATATTTGAATTTATATGATCATCGAAAATCAATAGGAAAAATGCATGCTACATAAGAAGTCATTTTTACCGAGTGCGGTTTCTAAAAGAGGTCGGAACGAAGTACATTGAAAAGTGGACATCCTGTCGAGTTCGAAATGTTAAAGGGTTATGCTGCCCGATTATCTGTATAACAATACCATTTAAGTAATTCTTCCTAAAATGCAACGCATTGCAGAATATTGGCCAACATTTCATGAGATCAGTCACGCACTGTATTTAAAGTACCGTTACAGATGGATTGTTATCCATCATCAGCCGTCCATGCCCAACTCCGAGGTTTGGACGTTTGGCGCTGGTCCCTTCGACCTGTTGTTTAGAATCCCAATGCACTAATTACTGAGCCACAGACTCCCTGAGAACAGTGTTCGCCAGTGCAATCCCCAACTCAAAACCGAGGTTGGAAGGGGAGGGTCAATGTCCCTGTTTAAAGACTGGATGAAAGAGAAGCATGACTCAAGAAGCTCGCGGCTTACGCGGTTGTCATCTCTAGGGAGGATTTTGGCGGAGAAATGACGCCATCTCCCACGCTGTGGCTCATTTGACGAGGTCTGACACATATTTTTTGCATTTCTTAGCGAACCGTTAAAGACCATGATGAGCAAATACCATAGAAAATAGCTT
>CACRXP010000209.1:856432-877255 GCA_902702965.1 Spirometra erinaceieuropaei
ACGGCATTACTTATTTTCCGTTGGACACTGCGATGAAATGTTTCGATTAGATGCTGAATATCATCCAAGGACCGAAGTGTTTTGCAGCTACTCTTATCAATTTGCTTGTGGTTGTGTCTTGCCCATAAAACCACACATTAATACAGAAATATACCTGAAGAGTTTCATGAATCCACTTACCGAACACAGCAAATAGGAGAGCGACTTAAGGTTCAGTTCAGCTTACTTGAAGGTGAAAGTTTACAAATTCGGACCACCTATTAGCGCAACCCATTGAAGGCATGTCAACAGATTGGAAGTGAAGGGACTTCAATGAATAACAAATTGATATATGTACACATTTAAGGGCGAAATAAAGTTTTACCTGCGAGTTTACTTATGCCACAGAGTACTGGTGAGTGGCATTTGGACTGTGGTCGGAGTTTTATACCTAAAAGATTCGAAAAGACAATGTTTCTTAAAGATTTTTACTGGTCTCGTAACAACAATAAATTATTAGCATTAGGGATCAGGGTAACAATGGTTGGGTTTCATTGCGGTGGGTACTGAAAAATTTTTTCACCTTCTTTTTTAGTTTTCTGGGGATGAATGTATAACAGCATCCACTGTCAAGGCCTTCCGGCATTTCAGCAGCCCAGACTGGCTCTAGTGCTCATCCGCTTCGCAGGATGGGGGGGGGCTGGTTTTCGTCAGCTGAAACGATAAAAACAGTGTGTGACCGATCTCATGAAATGTTGGCCAAAATTATGGAATGCCTTTCCGATTAGGAAGGATTATTTAAGTGAAATTGTTGTACTGATTATCGTGCAGCATCACCATTTAACATTTTGGACTCGGCAGGATGTCGGCTTTTCAAAGAACTTCCTTCCGACCTCCTGTGTCGGAAAAAATGACTTCATATGAAGCATGCCTTTTTTGATTTTCGATGGTCATATAAATTCAAATATAGTTGATAGTTAACATGCAAAAATATGCTTTCTTTTGCTCATTTGGAAGGAAGTAACATTGTCTTTATATTTATTGCCCGAAATAGTGTATATTGAGGTTTTCAAAAAGTCTCTCAATTCCCGAATAATTTTCAGCCTGATCTTCCATTACATCAGTGATTAGCAATTTAAATCTACAAGGCGTATGCTTTTTGCGTAATGCAAATCATATATTTATATTTACGTTTAAGAAGATACCATATAGTGTTGATGACATTTTTTAATGTGACCGGACTATGTTGTACGTTATATGAGGAGCATTAGTAACCCCACATTTTCAGTCTTGCATGCATGGACATTGCACGGTCTTAAAGGTCTTATAATTAGAAACTTTTTAAAATCTATATATACACTTTCTTTAGGCATAAAATATAAAGTCAATGTAATTTCCTTTCAAATGAGCAAAAGGAAGCATATTTTTGCATGTTAACTATAAACTATATTTGAATTTATATGACCATCGAAAATCAATAGTAAAAATGCATGCTACATAAGAAGTCATTTTTTACCGAGTGCGGTTTCTAAAAGAGGTCGGAACGAAGTACATTGAAAAGTGGACATCCTGTCGAGTTCGAAATGTTAAAGGGTTATGCTGCCCGATTATCAGTATAACAATACAATTTAAGTAATTCTTCCTAAAATGCAACGCATTGCAGAATATTGGCCAACATTTCATGAGATCAGTCACGCACTGTATTTAAAGTACCGTTACAGATGGATTGTTATCCATCATCAGCCGGCCATGCCCAACTCCGAGGTGTGGACGTTTGGCGCTGGTCCCTTCGACCTGTTGTTTAGAATCCCAATGCACTAATTACTGAGCCACAGACTCCCTGAGAACAGTGTTCGCCAGTGCAATCCCCAACTCAAAACCGAGGTTGGAAGGGGAGGGTCAATGTCCCTGTTTAAAGACTGGATGCAAGAGAAGCATGACTCAAGAAGCTCGCGGCTTACGCGGTTGTCATCTCTAGGGAGGATTTTGGCGGAGAAATGACGCCATCTCCCACGCTGTGGCTCATTTGACGAGGTCTGACACATATTTTTGCATTTCTTAGCGAATCGTAAAAGACCATGATGAGCAAATACCATAGAAAATAGCTTTGGTAAAAGGTAAGGCAGTCAGATTTTCAGGTTAGTAGAAAAGAAATTGTGAGTTTTCTCGTCTGGTGTTGAAGTGGTGAATTATTTCTACAAAAGTATGCATAAAGTGGGTGAGCTTACTAGCGAAATGTCAACCAAAATTCCTAAATGCGTTTTCGTTTCGAAAAGACAAATTAAGTAGGCTCATAAAACTTTCTATGATAATTCAGTTACCACAGGATGCCGGCTTCTAGCTTCATGTATAAACCAAACTCTGTAAAAATGACCACTAATGTAGCATGTATTTCTCTATTGATTTTCTATGCTCTTGAATATCCAATCATATGTCATGGAAAACAAGCATGCACATATTAATTTTTTTCTAATTATTGGGTAAATTATGACGTCTTTATCCAATCTTATACTCGAAGTAGGGGTAACATTCAGTTTTTAAGAGGTTTCTTGTCGTAAGAATCTTTAATACCGTGAAACGGCCGTTACTAAAATGTCATGTCTCTGCATTTAATAACGTTTGACCCAAACCACCATTTCATTTATGGGCCTATTTCTATGTCGTCCAAAAGTACTGCGAAGATCATTTGAGTCAAATTTGTGAACTCGGTAAAAATATATTAAGCTGAATAAGTCGAAGCAAGCTAGCATAACGTTAATGGTGTTTAAATATTCTCATATCAATCTCCGCCACCGAGCCAAACATAATTGATCCCGTAGTGTATATATGTGCAGTGCGAAACCTATCCTATGAAATCGTATGGCAGACGTTTGCGCCAATTAAGCGTCATTTATAGATTGTTAAATGTTATTATTAGCTGTTATTTTTGCTATTTGTTTTTTATAGTGACCATGCAAAAAATAGGAACAAACTTTTAGAACATAACGCATATAATTGGCTCTAACACCGTAGGAAAATGTTGTAGATTCCTGAACCGTGAGAAGATAGCATTTGAAAAATTGATACGGGGCAACTTTCTATAATGCTTGCTAATGGGCACCCTAATACAAATGAAATCGCACCTCTCAACGCATCTTATTTGCGCTTTCAAGCGTCATTTATATCCAGCAAATCACGCAAAGTTTTCAATTCACCGTTTTTACGATGTGGACGGCACTGCTAATTACCTTGCTGGTCGTTCATTCAATAGTGTACTTTGCTGGTCAGACGTCTGTTATTATCATAGTGCAGATAAATATTTATCAACATTCACTATCTTGATTTGCGTCTTAGCATTTCTAAACAATTTCCAGTTGCTGCGATGGCTACTAAGTAGTCCCGTTATCACAATTTGAGCTCATTATATTAAGGGTATTTATGCCTTCCAGGCCGCGTGCAATAGACTTAATGCTTATAATGACTTTAAACACCTGAGCAGCATTTGCTAGATCTTATGAAACATGCACGTCAATAAACTATCCTCAGTTATAATATCCTAAATGTTACGTCCACTTGCGTTTTATTCCTTGCTAGGGCATATTATCGGTCTACTGTAAGTAGAGATACGAGATTTCACATTCTTTAAATATATTCTTATCAAATTTCTGCATATGCAAGTTCCAGAAACTGTACGTCTGAATATTTCAAAAATCCCAGACTGCTCCTTCATTGGCTCCAAAGAAAATAATTCCTATATATTCGATTATTTGCTAAGCAAGCTGACTGAAGTTTTGATATCAACCTCCTACCGTAAATTGAAAAAAAAACGAGCTGCAGTCTCATTTATGCTGGAAAGGGGCGTAAAGTTGCATGCCATCTTCGCGGATCCGATTCACCGAAGATATGGCACGTCACCTGTAACGTCACGTTTCCGCAGATTTCGCTCATATGTTTAAACAGTGTAAGTTTGACTTTTTTGCGGAATTCTTCATCTTTCAGTACTGCAAAAGTCAACTCGATTTTACCAGGACTTTTTTGAATCCATTAAGTCTTCATCATTTTGTGCGAGGTCGACTATACAGGGAAGCCTATCCGAGCTGATTTCAGTGCATTTTGATAGAAATTTCTATGGAGATGCTTGTGTGAAGTAATTGATTAGATTAAAGTTGTTGTAGTTGCAGTTATATTATTTTCGTCTGGTTTCATGACTAAAAAATACCATATGTATATATGCATAGCGTACATGTCGCGTAAAAGCCTGAGTGAACTGGGGTCATACACTAGCAGTTAGTTTCATTCGCATGAAATTTTACAGTATTTTTTTAGCTATTTAAATTACGCAGAATAGCACTCATTGCAATTTATTTGTTTTGACTACTCTAGCTTGAATGATAATGCACGCAGCGTTTTCTTGCAAGTCTTGTCATTCCGACAAGCTACTTTTAAAACCTCATTTAACTTTCAGCCTTAAAACCACAATTCCAACCAGCTTCAAGGGACGAATGACAGCAATCCAGTGCCGATTATTTTTGCCAACAATGGCATTCCTGGCCACGCTATCTTTGAGGTGATTTCTGACTACCCGATACCAGGAATTGATCTATTTCATATCCTTCGAGTAGTTAGGAAGATTTTTAGATGAATTTGCCTAGATATTTTGAAAAAAGACTTGGCAAAAATAAATCCGTGGATATTTTTGACAATAAAGCGAGTTTATGCATTCATTCGTCGTTGGGACCTAAGGTGGCAGCTTCCAATTTGCGTCTTTAAATAAGATATTGAAATATGGCAAGATATTATTAAACATAAAAAAGCTGCTCGAACTAGATGTCTTCATCATTTTTCCCCAATCTAACGACAAATACCCAATCACAAACAATATCGATGCTTCTGGGCAACATTCACGCAAACAAATTTGAAACGGACGATAGTCAATTAGCAGATAGAATTCGAGCCTGTGTAGTGACATGGAAGAACCGAAAGTTGGTGAAAAAGGTATGGGCGCGGAAGTGAGCAGAACTGTCTGTTCATACATGGGCTATCAATTAAGAAATATAGGGCTAGGAAATTGTTTATGTCAAAGGCTATGTAATGGGTGTCATACTAATTTTGTGGGTCCGAGGATGCTCTGATTGTCTGAGATACAAATTAATATTCGCATCTGCGCCCGTAGATAATGATACATGCTGTGAAACATAGTAGTTATAATAGCAGTACAGTAGTTGCGCACTGGTGACTTTGGACTATAGTTTGTGGGAGTTTAGCTAAGGATTCGAATGATAAGAGTTATGGTTAGGGCCTACCGTTAAAGCTTAAGTTAGAACAAGAAAATACGATACTTTGTCAAATTTAGCGAAGGTCACGCAAAGAACGAGTTGCACGATCTCCCCCTGCCTAGTTTAGGGATTTGTTGGAGCAGTCGTTTTTTGGACGTCGAAACGCCATGACTTCAGTCACTAATAGCAGTTCACCACGAATTCAGACCTTATCAGATGATATCTTAAGTCGACGAAGAGTTGGAACGTTCCACAAATCTACGTCACTGAGCACCCACAAGCATGCTTAATCACTGAATCCTTGTTTGATATTATTGGTTCTAACTAGGGGCGAATCGAGTCTGTGACATTAAGGTACATCTTCAAGGCCTGGCAAATGAAGCCTCAGTCCATCTCATCTGGCGTTATTCGTCAGAAGAGGACCTGTTCTCTTCAACCAGATATTCAAGGGCCCTAATACGGAACTCCAATTCCTCACATTATATACGCATATCGGCCTGCGGAAATTGTTGTTCCGTTACGGTATCAAATTATCCGCATTCTCTGTCGTCCATCACTGCTATTATTATAACTTGGCCTGGTAGATGGTTGTCTGTTCGTGAGCTTTGTCACCCGTGTGGAGCTCGTTAGAATTCGTGAAGCCAATAGATCGGTGTGCGCCCATTCCTGACTTAATAAATACCCGTAGAAAGGAGTGTAAAGCGCCCCACTGCCGTTATATTAATGGATACAGTGAGTGACTGATTTCATGAAATGTTTGCTGAAAGTCTTAAATACGTTTTCTTGGTTTTAGAGCTAATTATTTGCTGCATAACCGTATAATATTTCGGACATTGTGTGATGTCAGCTTCGAATGCACTATTTTTTAATCTCCTGTAGAAACCGTATTTGGCAGCGGTTAATTTAAATATCTGCCATGGCAACCACGAAGAAAGATGGCGCTTTTAGTCGTTTGGTAAAGAATCGTCCCATCTTTGTATTTTATGCTCGAAAAAGGAGTAAAGTGGGTTTTAACAAGTCGCTTCTTATCAGATTTTTCAAGAACGTGCAATGTGCATTCACACAGTGTGGTGACTCTCCGGCTACCACCGTTTCTCACGAAATGTTTGACATAGTAAGCATCCATTGCAAAATCTAATGGACTCTATATGATATCTTTTTAAAGGCCTGAAAGAACATGTGATTTACTATGCGCGGAACGCATGCAACGTGTTGCCTGAAATTATTAAGAGCTAGCACAACGACTGATCAGGCTCCAAATTATTCGTTAATAAGAAACCTTATCATACATCGTTTTTGAGTTTAAACTGTAAGGACGGCAAGTCTTGCTATCTAAGGACTGAAAAACATGTATTGTTGTTTGTTGTTTCTTTTAAATATATTTGAACATACAAAGCTATCAAACACCAATTCTATAACGCATGCTACAAAAGAAGTCATTTGTTACGAAGTACGGTTTCCCCAACATATAAAAAGCAGTGTATTCGAAAGCTGATGTCCCTCTTAGCCCGAAATATTATAGGATTATGCTGCAAGATAATGTACCGCAACCGTGCCTAAGTAATTCTTCCTAACTGAAAACGCATTTCAAAATTTTTAGGCAACATTTTATGAGATCGGTCATTATCTGTATAATGAAAACACTCAATGTTATCTCACTGACAATAATATTTCACTGGAGTTCTTACTATGGCACTTTCTTTTACTAAGATCAAGCACTGTTGCTCTGTGTTGTTCTATAAAAAACTATCGCACTGTGCAACACAGGAAATCGTAAAACTGACGAGGCACACTACGTCTGGTGCATTGCATTAATTAGCCTAATGAATGTGCCCCTATTTTTATTTTATGTCAGTATGTTCTTGACTGCCTTATCCTAATAAACCGGACAGTGTGGCCTATCAGCTGTCACATTTATTTTAGACAGCGGCCTGGGTACAGTCTTTGAAAATATTGCTAGACGGTCGATTCCTGTAGGTAGGTCAAACCAAAGCACGCTCTTTGAGGCATCACTCCTTTATGAACTTGAGCCTTCTCTAATGAACTTACTGACCCCTGCAATGACTGACAAATGTGGCTAATAAACTTTAACTCAGGGCTTTGTTGTGGGGATCGCCTGAAGGCAGCTTGTCAATGAACAGTAACATGTGCATCCCACATAACAAGAAATATGCAGGTAAGTTTCAGTTCGCTCAATCAACCTGATGACTGTTTTCCCCCTCTAAAAAAAGCTTGGTTAAATGTCCGTAAGAGCCAAATTTGCTGCGATAACAGTTAACAGTATGTCTGTGTGCTAGGCACTTACCGCATTTTTTATTTTCGTGTCCATATCCGCCCATCGATGCGTTGTATGTAAGCTAAAAATTTAGCAATTCACGTTGCATATAAACAGAACTAACCAGTCAAGACCCTTATCCACTTTCCTCAGTTTAAACGTGTTTTAACTCACCCGATAAGGTAGTCATCAAAAATTCTCTAGTCCTCCACAGCATTAGTGACCTACTTATGTAGAAGTGTCCTAAACATCCACAGTTTGCTGACGACTGCAATCGAATATACAATGACAGACATCTTCACTGTTACATTATGTGGTCTTTCGAACGTCAAATCCATATGTAAGCCTTCGTTGTCATGCATGTTAAAATATGTGCGCATAATACCACATTGCGTGTGGTCGTTTTTTCCACCTCTGTTGAATTGCTGTAACAAAAAACGTCTGCATAGCAAATTAAATCATTTATTCTGCTGGTATACATGCAATACAATACAATACAATACATGCACAGTAGTATATTGAGAGTTTGCCCGGACTCATGCTACTGTTCACTTATAGTTTGACAAATAGAGCGCGTATTAGATATTTAATCATTTATTGTAAAATTGCATGTTTCTAATCGTATTTGCAAAAAGGAAGCCGCCACTTTATATCTTGACAACGCATAAACGTATCAGTCTGATTTATCGCCTTATACAAACTTGGATTTTTTTTCACTAGAGGACTGTCAATAAAATCATGGTATATCCTTTCAAAAACCTGCGGCAGCACATAAAGCATGCGAAAGACATCACTTCCAGTCACCAGATCCTCGAGACTTACCTCAAAGCGAGCCTGGCCAAAGACTTCATCATAAGAAAAACCGAATGACGTCGAATTCAATTCTAGCTTATTTTCCAGCAACCGCAGTCTGCCCGTTTGTGGCTGAAATTCGGATAATGTGCATTTTTGTCATGTCTTTCTTTAAGGCGTTTGGTAGCAGCAGATTGCTGTAATGATATATTACGATCAATATGGTAAAATGAACATAACTGAACAATTTGGACAGTTCTTTGCAGTTTAAAACAATTAAATGCTTTATCGTATGGGTTGGCATAAAGAATAGTAAATAATGTTATATCCCTCGTTTCTTAATCATAACCTTCTGATCACCCCCACGATGAATCTGCTTGGCATTTAAAGGCCAAACTTATCTGATGGCGAAACTTTTGCTCATAAAAATGAGCCGGTCGTAACGAAAAAGTACTTATGATAAAACATCATAGAAAAATAATATGGCTGTACACGAATATTATGGATAAAATTCGAGTAATAAAGCCAAGACATAAAAACCGCACGTGCAAATGGCCGTAAATCACAAGGCTAAGGAAAGCGAGTTCAACCTTCGGAAATGTAGCGTTGTAAAGCACATTCTATTTGTTTGGTGAATTTGATAGGTGGGTTTGACATCCGTGTATACGTCCTGTTTTGATAAAAACTAGATAGCATTTCCTTTTTCTAAATACGGTGTAGAAGGCAGACATTTCAATTACAGATAGCTTGCTTAGCAAAAAGTGAAAAATGTTGGCGAATTTTGTTTTTGAACGATAATTTTACAACTTATGCGCTTACGATTTTCCGGGTGCCCAAATGCTGCAAGTTTTAAAAAACGGACGGCTTATATTAATGTGGTTCGACGTCAAATGCGAAACACGGGCAGCAGCTTTCTCGAAGCAACTTGAAACCGCCTTATTATTGTCAGCGACATATGTTAATAAAAGATAAAATGGCGGCATTTTCCAAAGACGTAATTTGTGAGTTTGAACAAATGAAGATTTTTTTAAAAACAGATTTTACGCGTAAAAAAATTCGCATGGAAAAGTTTAAGTACATTATCGTATAAATTCTGAATGGTCTTAAAACGCAGACATTCAAATTTCCAGAAGATGAAGATCTCTTACATTAACAATAATCACTCATATTTAAATTATTATGACTTATTTAAAAGGGCCATTATCCGTCCATCGTAAGTCAAAGTCAAATGTGAGAAAAAGGGCAAACAAAGAAATGAGCAATCCTTTCCACATCACCATATTGCGAACTACCATCCGACTTTAGATCATCAGGCTAATATAATATTGTGATTAATCTCATTGGCTTGTTTATTTGTGGGCATTTATATGCTTGCGAACGCATAGTTTTTTCGAGCACTCAAAACCTTTTCTATTTGAAGATTTTGTGTAAAGAAATATTTTACCCTCGTAGACTTTGTAATATAGTAAAAGTTCTTCCAACGTAGAATGCATGCATGTGTCGTTTACAAATACGTGATGTATGAGAACAATTACAGACCGGTTACTCCCACCTCCATTTGAAGCAAGATTATGGAGAAGATAAAAACGCAAAAATTAATGCAGTTCCTTGAACAAAACCACCTACTTTCCGATTCCTAGCATGGATCCCGCATTAGTAGATCCTGTGTTACAAACTTGCACTATTGTCCGGAACGCTGAACTAGGTCTGCTGATAGAGGAGATAAGGTGCATGTCATTTATATCGACTTTAAAAAAGTCTTCAACAATGAGCCTCACCACCACCTTCTATACAAACTCAGCCATGCGGGAATGCGAGGTAGGCTTCTGATGTGGATACGAAGTTGTTTACCCAGCCGCTTTCAAGCCGTGCAAGTCGGTGACCAGCAATCAGCTGAGGTTGTCGTTCGGCATGGTGTTCCCCAAGGCTCTGTTCTTGGCCCTACACTGTTCCTCATATACATAAACGACTGCGCAGACGAACTGGATTGCGATTTCACAATGTTCGCCGATGACATAAAATTCTGACGTATCATACGAAGCGAAGTTTACGAGGCGCGACTGCAGACAAATCTGGACCACCTCGAGCAATGGTCTAAAGACTGGCTTCGACATTTCAGTGCAAACAAGTGTAACTTCCTACGCGTCGGCGGAACCAGTTCTCCTAACTGCACAGCCAACCGTCTGGCTGGCAAACCACTGCAAGTATTTGATGCCCAGAAGGATTTGGGTGCATGGATCACAACCTCGCCTAAGCCTGCGCTGCAATGCTCAAAGGTATCCAAGTCGGCGACGTCCATTCTTTACCCTGTCTAACGGGCGTTTTCCTCCTCCAATGAAGACTGTTTCACCAAGGTTTCTCAAACTATTGTTCGTTTGCATTTGGAATTTGCTATCCAAGCATCGAGACCCCGGACCGCTGAAGACTTCCGCATGGTCAAAAAAGTTCAACGGCTAGCAAAGAAACTTCTATCTGGAATTGGTCACCAACCAACAAAATACGACTAGCTAATTTTAACCTCTTTCCTTTGAGTTACAGACAGCTACGTGGGGACCTGATACAAGCTTTCCGCATCGTGCGCAATCAGGGCTACTGCCTCACATCTGAAGTATTCTTCAAGTTGGCGTTTTCGACTAACCTGATAGGCCACTAACTCAAACTACGTGTGACTGGTGCCTGGCTAGACACACGAAAGTTATTCTTCTCTAACAGAGTGGTCGCAGCTTGGAATGTCTTGCCTGAAAACGTTGTTTGTCGGGATCCGTAGATAATTTTAAACGGAGACTAGATCAACATTGGAGCGCGCATCACATAAACACAGGACTACCGCCACCTTGATAACCAACGCTGACAATTTAGTGTTATGACGATAATGCTATCAAAATCTAAGTAAAACGTGTTTATGTAATTTATAATTTTGGACCACGTCGCACACAGTTGCTCGCATTCACCATAATGCCTGCAGACTGAAAAAAAATTACTTCTTTTCCTGTATCTTAAGTATGCATTAACTGTCTGCTACATTTAATCAACAAACCAAGTTTCCTTTTCTCAAAATGTTTTGTTTACGCATGACATTCTGTGTTTATTTGTTTAGTTTTTGTTGTTCCCCTTGTATTAATACCATGTTGCTTCCTTTCCAATTTCTCCAAATACTTCCTGTGAATGTAAACAATAGGGATTTTAAAGGTACCCACTCATTTTTCCTGAAATAAGCTAATAAAAATACTGAGAGTCTATTTAGACAGATCGATCATTTGCCAATTCCAACCTCCGAAGTGCTGACATTCTGCAAACCGGTTTCCATTAACATCAACGCCAAATCCGCTTGCAGTGGCACCCTTTCAGTACAATTTTTGGGGACGGAATTTAAAAATATTTCATTTGAACATCGGAAACCATACTAACTGAAATAAGGTCATGAAACGAATTATCGTTTCACCGTGGGAATAGTAATTTATGCAAACGGATTAAGACAAACGTTGACGGTAACTTCCCCACTGCTTCAAGAGATTCCTTACAAATTTCTGTATTACCAATCGTACGTCGGCTAAGTGTTCCTTATTTCAACTGCAGACGCGCAATATTTTGCGATTATCAGCATACTTGAGGCAACAGGCTGGGAGTGTATGCATGTTAGGGAATAAATTAGAAGATTACCTGACCTAAATCTATATTCCCTGGCCTCTATCATTAAATTTTAGCCTGAAATTGCAATATTGCTTTCGGATTCAAAGCGAAAATTTTTTCATGGATTTTGCATGAAACGTAATGTGGCATAACCCTAATCTGTATCAGCCCCTCCGCGTACGCCTTTTTGAATGTATTCTCTCAAAGCCGACTGCAAAAACTACGTTTGGTCAAAAGTGGCTGCCTATTTATTAAAAGTTATAGTTTGATACAAAAAAGCTCACGCGTTTATTTTTTTTTAAATATATATACATATATATAACTATCTTTTTGATTTGCCTTTGATAGCATTTCTGGTCTTCTTTAAATTCTATGCGCTTAATTACTACTAAACTTTTGCAATTTTGAATTAAAGCAAAGTTGAACTATTCGTGCAAATACGCTTAGGCTCTGCAGGCTGCAAGCCGTAGACCTTCATTCAAGGAAACGTCTGCATTTTTACAAATAAATAGAGGTTCGTCACAGTTTTGAGAATTAAAAATCATTTTCTTGAAATGGCAAAATCATAATTTCGAGATATAAAGCAACCTGATTTTCGCAAAAGTATTTCCTATACTATAAAATCTACCCCTATTCAAGTGCAAAAGTTCAAAGAGACGGTTTCAAAAGAGAATAATTTAGGCTTACCGGAACAGGTTGTTGAGATGCTGACGTTTCGAAAATCTAAGATGCAAAATGCACTTAAACGACCAGAAATCCCAAGTGGCGTGTCAGGTGGGTCGGCGGGTGTGCAACTGGACAACTGCAAACCGCAGTATGCCCAAAATCTGCCGACACGAAACAGATCTCACACTTAAATAACAAGAATCTACAAGAGCACAAATTGACTACTCGGAGGTTAGACCATAACTCGCAATTAGGAACAAACGTTGGAGAAACTGGACATGCTTTCGATCTCCGGCGAGCTATCATCTTAGGTCAGAGCTACATAAGAGGAGAAATGTTATCTCTCGAGGCGGGGTTCTCTGATGGCCAATCCGTCAACAGGCCGCGAGAGCATTCTGCACCTTACAAGTCCTTCGCAATCACAGTCGTAGAGCTGAGGATCAAACAACCATAACGTACTTAAGAAGGCCATGCGGAGACAGCCTGACTGCTAGTTTACTCGGTGAAGAGGAACAAGAACCGCTAAACAGACCACCCGACACTAGTTCAATCACCACCCTCCCCCGACTGAGTGGTAACTCATAAAGAATCATCCCCCGAGTTCGAGATGGCGATAGGAAACAGAATTCGATTAGCACAAGGCCAATCAATTTGACACACCTGTAGGCATTTCTGGTCAATTAGGAGAATTTGGACGATGGAGATCCGACCAAGCTCTTCAAAACGTAAGCATCTTAATGAACTTTGTTTCTGTGAACCCATCGTCTTTGAATACTAGTCTTTGATACAGTGTTTAACTTCCCCTTCTACTGCTGAACATCTTTGATCTTACCGCAATCCTACAGTATTACATGCCACATTTGATGTCAGTCGAGTACAGAAGATGTACTGATTTATGAAATTTTAGCCGAATTGCTGAAGTGTGTTTTTGACATCAGAAGATTACTCAGACGGGCTTGTAACATTAGTCACCATGCAATATGGTCCAGAAATATGTCGGCTACTTCAGGATGCCAAAGTTTGAATGAACGTCCTCGTAGCCGTCTGCAAAAAGTACACTCCTAGTAAGCCATAACTTAAATAGTACGAATTATAGGCGCATTATACAGGCAGAATGGCATTATCGAAAAAGACAAGGAAGACTGAAGTGGCCATTTCTGGCTTATTAGCTCTCGTCAGCCAGTCATAACCAACCCCCAAGTGTAGCACACCCGACGCTCGAACTCGTGGCCTGTTTGTTAGAAATCCACACCTCTAAACACTGAGCCACGAGCCCGATACCCTCTCGGTTGGGTTCGACATAGAGCTCATAAGGCACAACGGAACGAGTGTGTACCGTAAAAACGATTGGTGAGAGTCCCCTAGCATTGTTTATTCTTCATCGAAAACTGACAGGGCGACTGGCTCGTGCCTCAGTAGTTAGAGGATTTGACTTCTAGCAAACAGTTCGCGAGTTTGACCGTCGGGTGTGCCACACTTCGGAATCGGTTATGACCGGCTGACGACGGCTGGTAAGTCAGAAATGGCCAATTCAGTTTCCTTTGAGCACCCTACTGATGTACAATCAAAATCATCAAATTTTGGAGCATCCGTCCGTTAAAATACATTCAGGTTTTGGGTTGAAAGGCACCGGCGCAGACAATATGGCGCAATAAAGCCATTTTAATCAGCAGCTTACCTTATTATACTGAGAATTGCAAAGCACGTAATGAATAGATTGAAAAAAACATGCGACATCATATTGTCCCTTAAGCAACCATTTTTACCGAGTTCGGTTTCTATATGAAATTGAAGAAGAGCACATGTAAAAGCTAAAATACCGCCGAGTCTGAAATATTATAATATTGTGCTGCAAGATAATCAGTATTATGATATCGCCTAAGTAATCCTTCCTAATCGAAAACGCATTTCACAATTTTATAGAACGCTTTATGAGATCGAACACTTCTTGTATGAAGCACACGTTTTCTTATGAATTTCCAATGCCCTTAAAAATGCAATTATATCTTACGGAAAACATACATAAAAATATCTATTTTCTTTCGATAAGAGAATAAAATATTCACCTTTTTAATGCTGAAAGAAATGGCATTATTCGGTTCTTAAAAAGTTTCTAATTGTGCAATTTTCTAATACCGCGAAACAGCAGCTCATAAAAATTCATGTTTTTGCATTGAACTACGTGACATGTTGAATTTTCAATATGGCTCCAATCCACTTTAAAATTTTATGAGCCACATAAAATTGCCTCTTATACCGTAGAGAAATGTACGGTTTTCCAGTGCGCGGAAGATGTTCGACTTGCAGATGAAAATCTTAAATGTATGTATAGCGGTAGTTCGCGTTCACATTATTCGCTAAACAAAAAAGGCTTTGAAAAACAATTCTTACTCTTCTTTGAGTTAAAAAATTGTAAAACGACATAGCATTTCTATCGAATCAGTAAGCAAATAAATATTTCTATACAGTTTTTTTCATAAAATACGATTGAATGCTTAAGGTCATGAAAAATCAGCGGTAAAACGGCATGCTCATAAATTGGTTATTTTACAAGACATGGTTTCCGTGTGAAGCCAGAACAAAGTGCATTTCAAAGCAGGCATCCCGAGGAAGCTGAATTATCATATATTTACGCTGTACAGTTATGTGCTTCACAATCCGAAAATATTTATGAGTTAGCCGACGAACTGTATACATAAATTGAAAAAAGGCATCCCCAGAAGAAAGTAATGATTTTGCGTCTTTCCTACTCTATTAGCAATCGATATGCAGTCTGTCTCATGACAAAACGAAACACCGAGATCTCAAGGCCTGCTGCGGCATTGGTTACCAGGTTAAAGTAAACTGGCCGCTCATTGGTTGGTACCCTCGCCAGGCACACGGCGACGTCGTACATGCCTGCATGCCATAATTTCTTGACGAATGCACGGGACGGGTGGCGTGAGTGTTACGTCCTTGTGTTTTTCGACTGTAATCTGTTTGCTATCGTTACGCCCTTTTGTTAATTGTTGCTCAGAATAGACACAGAACGGATATAAAAACTTTGTCACCATTTCAAACAGTACATTCTGAATTAAGATTACCAACCGGTCTAGTAAAAATATTTCTATCATAAGTGACATAAGTGAAACTTGTGTGCCTTTGTTCCTGTGCCTTCTTATGTATTAACAAGATCATCTCGAGACCAAGTTAATTTTAGCAAAGCATTGACAATCAGCATTGGGCCGATACCGCTGACTATTATTGTGCAAAATATTGTCACCGATAACCTGTCACTGATATGTTTCATCTAATACAACTTTTTAAATGTATGAAAATCCCCATCACTATATTCAGAAGAGAGAGTGGCGAGTGAACGTTCCTTTCGGTAAATTCTCATCAGGCCAATACAATTACATAGGGCGGGGTAGAGTGAGTGAAACAAAAATCGATAAAAGTTAGGTTTTAAATTACAGGCTCGGCAAGAGCGGAAGGGCGCCGAAAGTTGCATTATATTATATTATATTTACTAGTATTTTCATCTATTGCGTCCATCATTCAATATCCACGTTCTTTCATAAACTAAGACCTCGTGTTAGAGCGTAATAGTGACTTCCGGCGCTTCTGTTTATCCAGCGAGGTTTACCGTAACATTTCTTAGCATCCAATTTATCCCACAGCCTGCATATTATACTATTGCAGTAACCAGGCAAAAAAACACCTCAGGAATTCGAAAGCCCTATTAATGCAATCCTATGTATTAGTCAAAATGTTTTTAGAAACAGACGCATAATGACTCTACGCAAATTCGTGAACAATTTAGTTAGGAATAAACTCATTGAAGAGGTCAAACAGCTTCAGCAGCATAAATCTGACCATATGATGGTAGAAAAATCAGAATGACTAATACTGCCAATTACCTTAAAGCCAGTCAGTTTGGCTGAGCAAAGAATTTACCCTCCACAGCATTATAGAAAGTGCTACAGCGCATTTCAGCGTACGTAACTCGTTGTCCATATTTCAGGGCCTAAACCAGACAGAGGACGACTACCCGTCCCCGCCTCTATCAAATTTATAAAGGACAAATTCCTGAGGCAACTTCATGTTGACGGAAGGCGCATGTTTGTCTGACGTGCCAGTTCAATGCGCAGGCCGACCCAAAAGCCGAATTCAGCACAAAGATAAGAAATTAGACACTGACGTAAACCTGCGGCCATTTTTAAATATTCGGTGACATTCCAACATATGGTCACGAGACTGCTCAGTCGTCTAATGCCACTGCACCTCCCCCAACATCTCCGAAGCTGGTGATTGAGTTTGCCATCGTTGACCTCTTTGCTGGGTCATATTCAATGAAATATGACTTGAAAACATAACCCCTGGTGATTCGCCGACAGATTGCTGCCTCGAAGTGGCCCGATCTTCCGATACCCGAGGAAATCCCCCGTGACTGCCAGAAATGACATTCTCAAAGACGAGTTCAGCAGGAATTTACACCTCACGTCTGGAGGTCGGCCAGCTTGGTCATTTTTGCAAGCGTAGTGATGTCAATTGCATTTAAGCTATTTCCAACTGTCCGGTTTGCGTTTAAGTAATGAGTGCAGCTGCGGAGCTCTGAGGGTGCGTAAATAGTAAGTAACATAAAAGAGCCAAAGAGGCATTGTCGGCCATCGCAGAACGGAATTCACCTCTCCGAGGGGATCACTGAGAACGGCTCGCAAAGACGGAATGCGAGCCGCTAATATGATGCGATTAGCGTGGAGCACTGCCCTGTCCATTCCCTAACACGCACGCACAAATACATATTCACGGCGAAGGAGGCCTCCTCTATCGTCAGAGCTTTTATCTCTTTCGTTAAGCGGATTTCGTTCAAAGAAGGTCAGTTGGAACCAGCGGAATTCTATCGTCAAATAATTTTGCTTTTGAGAGCGACATTTCGTGAAGGAACAATGCATACTCATCAACGAGAAGAACCTAAGCTTTAACTGTGCCATCAAACACTTTATCCGCACGCGGGCATGGACGAGCTGCAGGTTCTGACTGGTCAAATACGCCAGATAACAAATTCGACTCAGCGACATTTTGCACAGTTGCGAAATCACATGGTCAGGCAAAAACAGCAGACTTTTCATTGATGAGGAGGCGAGGTCATCCCCCAGGCAAAGGTGAGTGGTTTTGGAAACCACTGCCTGAGGACAAAAGGCTTGAACGGTAAGATGTGGTTCGGTAGCCACACCTGATGAGCGAAATATTATTGGGGCTGGGGTTAGGGGTAATGGTTTGGGTTTATTACCAGGGTAAGAGTTAAGATTTAAGGCTGGGGGTTGTAGTCAGGGTTACGGGTTATGGGCTGATGTTAGGGGTAAGATTTAGGGCTTAGGGCTAAAGGTTAGGGTTAAGCTCTTAAAACGACCAGTTCTCAACCACTCAAAGTGCGATCGCGGATTCACAATAGTTTCCCTTTTGCATACAACTACTTGAAGTCGTCGCGTGTACGTCCACTGACCCCACCAGTAAAACATCTATTATTACTGTTTCTGTATAACTGATGACTGGCTTTTGTTTACTTCTTGTGGGGATGCATAACCACATCTGAACGTTTCTTCTTATTGTCAGATTACAACCGCTTTTTACAGTCACCTAACTCTGTTTACTTAGTAACAACACTGGTCGTTCTGTCCCAGAGCTTGTTGAATTTTGCCATCAATAATCAGACTCCCCTTTCAATTGACTATGATCATTTTGTTGCGAATAGATCTTTTTCTACACTCACTGACAATTCTTGCAGTCTTTTATTCCTAATCGTTTTTTTTTTCAAAAAAACCTCTTATGCTTTATTTGAAAATGTTTTACTACCTCCTCGAATAAGCTATTTTGTTTCCTCACAAATTCAAGTTGTCTCGATGACTGTACACTTAAGGACATTTGTTTGTAAATATACCTTTTGAATTTTCCCAATCACGGTTGGTGCGCATACTCTTTGATTACCACGCGGCGCTATCAAGGCCAACTAACGAGCGGCTAGGTCAGCAGGACTCGATTTGAACCTGTTAGAATGACCTAATAGTTGGCATTCGGGCCCTCTCTATATTAGTAAACTGTAAAACGAGACTTATTTGAAGGTTAAGAGTTTCATTGGATGAACAAATCATTTGAGTGGGGGCCTTTCATTCTGCAAGTTAACACCTCTTTGTCCTATCGCAAGATACGCTTGCTGTGCTCTGGATTAGTCAAACCGCGTCCTGAGGTCAGTTTCTGCCCTCGAAAAAAAAAGATGTCTATCGAAGTTATGGTCCAAATCGGGACAGTGCACGCGTCAACACCTTTTTTCCACGTCCAATCGAATTTTTAGAAGATAGAAGAAATCATGATTTAGTACATCAAGTAAGGTGGTGATGTGTTACATGGCTTTTTTTCCGACACATTGTCTGGTCACGGGAATGCGCAAGCACTGTTGCCGAATGCTTCAGAAACGCAATAATTTAGACCACTATTTTCTACCGGTTGCTATGACTGAGTTGCGTACTTAAACATTAGGGTCAGTGCGCACGTTCTAACGTGCCTGTTCTCCCATTCCATTCGTTCTCGAAATCCGTCTCCTCCCATGATTAACGTTTTAGAAACCGTTAAATTGGGAATAGTTAGAACTTTTATAGGTTTTATAATCGGGCAAAACAAAACTTTGTGTCGGCGTTGAATAATAATGAAAGGGGAGTTATTAACGCGCAATACGTGGACGTTTTTTTCTGTCCTCAGAGGACGATCGTTACATTATTTTCCCTTAACCCTCATGGGTCAGTGAAATGGGGATAGAATTACAAGTTTCCCCAAGAAACTTGAATTTCAGATGCCGTTATTCCAAGAATCGGCCTCATGTCCTGCCATGGTCGTCGAAGTTGCAGGGTTGAACACTGTGCACTGTTGCTCCTTGGACTAAAACGCAAAGTTATATTCGCGCATTCCAGCATTTGTAGTCAACAAAAGATGTCGAAGAACGCAAACCAGCTCGTTTATAATTCGCCTTCGAAATTCCGTCCGGATTGTGGAACAATAAGAATTTCGGTCACATTCGCTGATGTTTTTTAAAAAAACGGCTACATGTATATATGTCACAGCCTTGTTTTGCTAATTCCGTATGCCATGGTCCATTTTGTGCATTTCCATTTTTGAACCCTCTTAAAAGAAAAATGCGTTTATGCTACTGAGAAATCCTTATGGCCCAAGATAGAACGAGCTTTAGTTGTCAACTTAGGTTGTCAGAAATCCTTTCATTTTGTAAACAGTGGTTCGTAGCCATTAACGACTCGTCTCCTCAATTTCTGCTGACCGCCTTGGGATACTTACCCTTGGAACCTGCTTTGCGATAGCGTGCTTTATATAATCGTAGCAAGCAAACTGCAATACAACAGGGCACTACTGGTGCAAACATAATAATAAGAGAACCTGGGAGCAGAAATAATATGAAAGAAATGCATTCAGTGGGCAGCATGACATTTAAAATGCCTTATATGATATACTGGCAATCAATACATGGGCATTATCGAAGTGAACAAACTACAATGGGCTAAAGGTCTTCACCGAGTCGAAGGTCATACCGCAGTGTCATTGTTTAGCGCAGCATTCACAAAGAGATTTTTAAAAGGAGAAAAATATCGCTGAATCGAGGAAAATGAGTGATCGATGGATCAAGTGGCGTGGTTACTGGGAGTACATGTGTGTTCAACGTGCCACAAGAAGCAGATAACTATCCCACATTCCATATAATCCGCTTCAGAAGTTCGACCTTGCTTTTCCCTGCTACGTCGCCGATCGCCTGAATGCGTCAAGGACAGCTTCAACTCAAAACCTGTCTTTGTTGCAATCCACCGAAATATACAGGTGATAATTAGACCTGGTGTATTCGGCATCCGTCGCGGCAGAGCGAATGTGTCAAGACGTCCAGATTCAATGATACACACTGCCAGTTACAAAGGGTGAGTGTTTGCGACATCATCGAAACCGGATGCTAAAAAACAGCAAGCCGGTTGTGCGGTATGAACGACATGAGTCAAGATTGCAAACACGCTCTGCTCGACTGCCTTGGCAGTCATTCGAAGGAAGCGTTAAAAAATGAACAATGCTGTATGTTCTGCTTCACACATGTTCACTCAGTGCGTTAGTCACGGGCCACGGACTCTTAAAGAAGCGTGTAGTTCGGCTGAGATGTCAACACTGATCAAACTGTATTAAGGTGAGCGTGTTAAATCA
>CACRXP010000209.1:883315-924761 GCA_902702965.1 Spirometra erinaceieuropaei
TCAGTGCTTTTTCACGTCTCTTATTGCAGTCTTTCTCGTATGGAAGCATTTTGCCTTTGAGACAGAACGTCAAACTGCTTGTTTTAAAGAATAAAATGTACTTTAACCATTTTTCAATGTGGAGCACAGTAAAATTTAGCGGAATCGAGAATCATTGCAAATTATTCCCACAAAACCATACACTTATTAATTTCAGTGTGCAGTTTCTGCTGACGGACGAAGAGAGATTCATTTAAAGGTCGGCATCTTGACGTGGAATTATGCGACATGAAAATCATTATTACAACCGCAGTAAAAAAATCCCTAGAACTTAATAATATATGTATATTTTTTCATTTCAACGGATATTTCTGGAGTAGGCCTTAAACATTTTCCAATCATAAAAACGATTAAAAAAATCAAAGTCTAGTATCCAGCATTTTTATAAACGCAAAATATTGGTCACTAACTAAGAGCACACATTTGATATTTTAAGAACCTCAGTCCAGGTTAGAATTTTGTGACGTTGGTACAGAAAGTTTGCCCAGTAGGAAATAATATTACTACCTTTACTCACGCTTAAGCATCCTCTTTGCTAAATAAACTAACTGACTATAAACACGACATGGTTAAGGTCGGTACAAATGAGCACGAAATGGAGAAGGAGGAAGAATTAAAGGACTCATAGAAGGATGAGAAGATGAAGAATGGGGACGAGTCAGACGAACAGAAAGAGGATGAATGATAGGACCACGACTGGGGTAGTTGAAATGGAGGAGGAGGGGAGACAGGAGGAGGGGAGACAGGAGGAGAAAGTGATGGAGGCTGACAAAAGGCTGGTTTGTGACCAGGACGTGTAAGGAGAGGGTGCAAATGAGGAAGCGCAGAATGTTCAGGCGCAAATAGAGGCTGTGTTACCCACAACGTCCCAGATGTGGGCCTGAGTGGATTTTGATCAAAGCAGGCCTTCACCACTCGCTTTTCATTTGTGCATCTAATGAGGGAAAAATAGTACAGACAAAGGCAAGCAACTTTTTTAAGTCACGCCGACATAGCATGCTTCAGTAAAACGCTGTTAAAAAGTGAGAGGTGGTCTATCTTGAGGCTTTGTTTAATTGGCCTGCGTGATTCGTGTTGAAAACGGCAATCCTACTAGCGATCAATTGGTGCGAATTGACTGCTATATAATTGATAACTGCAAGAGGGAGATACTGCGTGAACACATGGGTGGGTTACTGAGCGGCGACATCGCAGATTTAATTTAAAGACGCTCCACTGTGCCTCACACTAACCAGTAGTCACATGTCTCTTAACAATCTCGCCTTTAATCAAATTTTCTGATAATTTTCTTCCACAAGAATCGAGTGCAAAATGAAATATCTCAAAATAAGATAATGAAATCTCCGCAAAGTATAAGATCTCGTACATAGACGTCTTGCTGGTCATTTGCGGATATTGATGTACAGATTGTAATGGTAAGACTATGCCTGACGATTCGAACAATGAGCAACCGTTCTGCATGATACCCAAGTTCTCATCGTGGTGATGTTGGAGGCTTTCTCTGACAGTGTCTTATCAGGGGACTGTGGAGCCCTAGTGGCGCTGTTTACTTGACCTCCACTAATGAAGACCGGACACATCCGCAGTGTGAGGTAACGGCAACCAAACCGAGCCACCTTCCTTCTGTCCAAATCTTGGAGAACTGCCAACTGGTACCATTTAGGGAGGTCGCAGGTGGAATAAAAGGATAATGGAGTGGTGAAGATTATTGACTACCCATGATGAGCAGAGAAGCGCCACGATCCTTTTCGGCTCTGCTTATTAACCTCATGCATCTAATAACAATTACGGTTTGACCTGGAGTCGATTCACGGGTCAGACATATCAGAATCGTTAGTCATTGGATTTATTTCGAATTTTCTTGTCGTCTCCATCAGAATGGACTTCTGTGCATTCGTGGCATTGGTGTCCGTTTGTGTTAGTACTGTTCTTTTCAACGTTACTCATAGACTACATTCGAACGGACCTGATTGGCTGTCCGACTATCAGCTATGATAATGATCTATTTCACTGTGTCGTTTAGAAATTTTATAACGCAAATAGAATATATGAGCTTAATGTTTTAAAAAGGTGAACTGTATCAAAGATATACATCAAATAATCTCGATACTGAACGTATGTGATCGATAAACAAAAAAACAACGGTCACAATAATAGGTCAAAATTGATCTAATAATTATTGGCAATCAATGCGACTGCGTTTCCGCAGCCTATGGTTATTCTTGTGCCCCTCTTGCACAAAACAGTTTCCTTCTTGTCGAGGCATTTCTGAAATACAAATACACCCAGGCTTGTACTTAAAATAATAATGCCAGCGGATTCTTCTGGCACCGAGTTTCATCATTCTGGCAACACCTCGAGCTTTAAAAAAATTTCGCGGACTCTGGAATTTTATGCCGTATCACAGAAGGTATATTTCTTCAATTTTTCCAGACGCTTAGTACACTAAGCGTAAATGCCTGAGCACTCGGAAAGAATAAAGGATGTAATGCCTTAATAACTAAGTATGTAAATAGGTTGGATATCTGCTGAGCTATTTTCATCCCACGATCTCATTATCTCCCGATCTAAGCCGATATCTTAATGACATAAGCGCGTTTACTTTATATGATTATGTCAGCAGTTACTAGTAGCATTGCGCTCTGAAACCTTCGTCGACAGATAGAAACAAAACGGTTGCTGATAGAAGCGAACAGGCGAGTCCCAGGTAGCAGTTCAGAAGATGACGATGCGATCACTGGGACAAGAAGTTTATTTGCTTGACGTTTCGGATTCTCACTCGAACCCATCATCAGAGACATTCGCAGATAGAGGTGAAGGTGGCACCAGGAGTGCAGTATTTATAGCACGTGGCTGCCGCGGGACCGTATGCGCACTGCAATTAACCGTGCTCGATGCTGGTGTGACGATTGCTCGGCAAACTGGCTCACTGTCACCGTGATAATTGCTCACCCGCGCCCTCCCCACGTGATTGATTCTCCTGCCCAGGGAAAATCGCAATACGGAAAAGGCCACCAGGAGGTCATTGTGTTTGTTGATGGATTGCGGGCCTGAGAACCATGACTCGAGAAGCTCGCGGCTCACGCGGTTGTCACCCTTTGCGAGGATTTCGTCCTCTTGAAATTTGAAATTATGGCCGGGTCCCGTCGAGTGTGCCGCCACCTGAGAGTTAGCGTCTCCCCGCCTCGCTGCTGCTGCGTGCTCGGCAAGTCGCGTACGGCGTAATCTCTCAGTTTCTCCGACATAATTGCTTTGTCCGCAACTACACCAGATCCGGTAAACGACTCCAGACGTTTCCTGCCGTGGCAGTGGGTCTTTTGGCCTCATTACTTGGCGCCTAATGGTTGCTTCCGGCCTGTGTGCAACCCCAACTCCGAGTGGAGTGAGAAGACGACTGACGGCTTCCGAGACGTTCTTTACGTACGGAAGAGCCCGCCAAAATTTGGGGCTAGTTGGATTTGGTCTCTGGTGTCCTTTTCGTATGCACTGGTTGACAAAGTTGGGCGAGTAGCCATTGGCTCTCATTACCCGTCGAAGATATTGTAATTCAGCAACCTTGTCTTCCACTTCACTGCAGTGCGTCTTAACACGCCGGTATAGCGCCCTTACGCAACTGCGTTTGTGACTGATCTGGTGGTTGCTATTGAAGTTCAGTATTTGCGTCGTATTTGTCGCTTCCCTGAACACTTTGGTTTATAGGCCACCACAATCAATGCGGCAGACGAGGACATCCAGGAAGGCCAGCTGATTGTTTTCCTCCTCCTCCTCCATCGTAAATTGAATGTCCGGGAAGACGGCGTTGAGTTGTTCTTTGAAAGTCAGCACCTGATCCCGTTCGATGACGACGAAGGTGTCATCCACATACCGAGCCCAGAATTTCGGTCTGTGGTGTCGGAAAACCAGCGACTCCAGCCGTTGAAGGACCGCCTCGGCAATGAGTCCCGAAATCGGCGAACCCATTGGCGTTCCCTTCACCTGCTCGTAGATTGTTCCGTCGAATGTAAAGTACGTCTTGAGACAGAACTTCAGGAGCTGAATGATTTGAGCGTGTCCGAGCGATTCTCCGTTTCGTCGTTCTTCTCTCGTAGGAGTAGTTCGATTGTCTCGACTGCCAGGTCCTGCGGGATAGAAGTAAAAAGGGACGTGACATCAAAGGAAACCATGATATCGCTTGGCAGGAGACTTACTTCTTTAAGTTTCTCCAAGAATTGCGTTGACGAGCTGACTGTGGTGTTGGAATCGGAGGTCAGAAACTTGAGACGTTGGAACAGCCACTTTGCCAGTCCGTAGGTTGGAGTGCCCTTTAGTGACACGATAGGCCGGAGAGGAGCGCCCTCTTTGCTTTCCAAGGTCGAGCGCAATGCACTTAAGGAACTCAGTGCCGACAACGACCTCGTTATCTTGCCTGCGGATAATTGTCGACACCAGGCTCTCACCCATATGAAATGTATCCGAGTAATTCATTTTATCTCTTTTTCCCATACTCTGCCTACATTCTCGGTGAACGGGCGTCACGTGTTGTCTCAACTGAGCATATAGGAAGCTAGCTGCACCATTTTTTAAGGAGGAATTAATTTTTTCTCGGCCCGAAATGATATTTATGGAATGTTAAGTGAAAAAGTGAGGGCAGGGTAATGGGATATGAAAAAATTGTAAAATGGAGAGACGAAAAAATAAAATGTGATGATTTATGATTATTTAAGTCAAGTGCAGATACTCAAGGATTTTTGTAGCCTTTGGCCATCAGACCAGTATTGTGCATTCATTCGTCAGCTTAAAGCGTGCGTATCGCAAAAACTGATCATTGTGGAGGCCAAACGTAACTGTTTTTAAACGGCCACTTCAGAAGTTAATGCTGCTGAACTATCCGAGAGATGAATGAGCTAATACGAAAACAATTTGCGCTCATAATTACCAGTGCTTTGTATATCTGCTTGGGAGCTCTAAGCAAATGGGCGAGTAGTCCTATGGGAAATGCGCCGATTGCACAATTCCATGTGCAGAATACGATGGTTCTTATAATGGCCAGATGGTCGTGCTCATAATCAAAAGGCGTCACCATTCATGGAAATGGCAACAGAGACGGGGAATTAAAAGAGGAATAGGGCGAAGAGGAGCAGGAGTAGTGAATGGATCTCGTCTAGTGATATAAGATAGCAGAGCAGAAGTGTCAGAAGGAGACGGAAACTGAAGACATGGTTGAGGTCGATGCAAGTGAGTGCCTACACTCCCAAAAACAAGACCCAGCCAATCCTAGGAGGTCACGTGCGTTTGCTCTACTGCGCTGCCATCTTAATCGTGGCGCCCCCCCATTGGCTTTTCCTCTCAGGCCTGATCGATCTGCATACTTGAATTATCGACTGGCTTGCCTGGAATGTTCTTCCCAAATGGCATTGGGACGAATGCCAGCGAAGCACAGTAGGGCGTATAAATATGCGCTACTTCCAGTTAATTTTGACTTGCAATTTCCTAATACACATTTTTGTGGCCGGTCGCATTCTCCTTCTCTGTCACGTTGTTATCGGGGACATGGGTCGAGTGCGTATACGGTCCAAGGTACTTCAAGTACCAGGAGGGTCATAACAGATATAAAATAGTGAAATTGAAGAGACAGAAGGAGCCGGAGCATGAGTTGGAGAAAGAAAAAGACGTGATGGCCTCATTGGAGAATGCGAAGTTGGAGAAGGGTGGATATTTAGGGTAACAGGAAAAGGATGAGGACTGGGACCAAGATTCTGGTAGCTGGAGGGGAGGGGGAAGACGAAGGGGAGCAGGAGGAGTAGGAGGAGGAGGAACTAGACAAGCGGAGATGGGATGAGAAATGACGGAGGCGGACTAAAGTCTGGCTTGTGATCAAGTAGAGAACGAAGGGATGCAAAGGAGGAATTGTAAAATGCGGAAGACGTGAGGGAATCTGGGGTCGAGGAGAAGGAGTTTCGTGACCGACAAAGTCCCTGATGTGGTCGCAAATGGAGTTTGCTCGAATCAGGCCTCCATCACACGGCCTTAAGGTGTGCGTCTAATGCGAAAAAAAGCCGGAGCATACAAAGACACGCAATGATTTGAAGTCTCGCCGACTCGCCATGCTTCAACCTTAACTGATTAAATATGGGACGTAGATCTTCTGGGCGGTTTTGTTTTGGAGGGCTGCATAATTCCTGCTGAAAACACCACTCTTACTGAGGAACACTTGTGTGAATTGACTGCCATCTAATTTACGACTGCAGGGGGGAGCTAATACGTCCGCACACGGGTGATCTAATGCGTTGCGGCATCGCAAATTCAATTAAGAAAAGACACTCGACTGTGCCTCATACTGCGAAGTAGTCACATGCCTCCTAACCGTCTTGCGTATAATCCAATTTTCTGATAGTTACCCTCTACATATGTCGAATGAAAAATAAAATGCTTCCAAATTAGCCCTTAATGTACCCCTCGTAGGCGACCGACCACACCGTCGCACACGAAGTGCAACGATCCTGAATGAAGGGGGGAGATGTGAGTGTTCAGGTGTATGCGATAGCATGGCGACTGCAGCCTCTTGTGAATAAACCACCAGTACCTGCTTTTGACTCTGATGCTGGGTTTGAGCAGGAATCCAAAACGTCAGGCAAAAAAGCTCTTGTCCAAGAGATCGCGTCTTTTTCCTTAAGAATACGTTACCGCCTATATTGGACAGATGGTCGTGCGCAAAATAGATAGGCGTCACACATTCATGATGACTTAAGTGGAGATACGGAACAAGGAGAGAAATGATAAGGAAGAGAAGCGGGGGTGGGGAAATTGATTTTGTCAAGTTATTCAAGGTGGTGGAGCTGAAGAAGTAGAAGGTACTGGAAAATAAGGACATGGTTGAGGTCGGTACAAATGAGTACAAGCTGGAGAAGGATAAAGAGTTAAAGGGTTCACAGAAGTAAAGGAAGGTGAAAAATTTGAAGCAATTTGTCCCCGGTACGAAGCTGAAGTAGGCAAGAACAGCAGGACTAGGGAATCAATTCGCCTTAAGCTATTGAAGTCAATTAGCAAGAAACCTACTGAGGATATATTTCCATTGAACGCAAAAGACCTTATTTATAATCTGTCTGACATTAAACTTACTAAACTGCAAACAGAGGCTCTGTCGTTAGGACTTGATTTCTGTGTTCCTAACAAAAGGATTAATCCTGTTGAAATTGAAGCGCAATTTGAGGACTTGAATTCTCAATTATCTGAGTTAATACCTAGATCTTCTGACGACGTGAGTTGGCTGAAAGCAAAATTTGTTGATATTTCGCACCAGTACCGCAGAGCTCCAATAACACAACGTACACCTATAACTAAAGAACACATGACTGCTTTGTCCGCTTTAAAGCATCATAAGCAAATAATAATTTCGAAACCTGACAAGGGGCATGGGGTTGTCATTCTAAATCGCAGTGACTACGTGACAAAAATGGAGGCTATTTTACGTGATCAGAGTAAATTTCGTTTAGAAACGTCGGGATAGGAAGAAACCAAGGCATTGGAGGATTCCGCCTGGAAGAAAATTAAAAAGTTGCTAGACAACAATCTGTTAGACTCCAAAACAGCGTTTTGCCTAAAACCTAGGGGTTCATATACTCCCAGACTTTGTGGATTACCAAAAACGCATAAAAGGGATATACCCCTACGACCAATTTTATCTATGTATAATTCCCCTTTTCACAAACTAGCACAGTGGCTAGTCAAGGAATTAGAGCCAATACGACGACGTTTTTCTACTTACACGCTAAAAGACAGCTTCCACTTCATTGAAGAAATCAAAAATCAAGACATTTCTGGCAAATACATGATATCCCTGGATGTAGAATCTCTTTTCACTAACGTACCTCTAGATGAGACAATAGACATAATATGCGCCCATGCATCAGAAACTCGTCTGCCACCCGAAACACTACGAGACGCACTAAAATTGTGTACAAAGAACGTTCAATTTCTCTTTAATAGCCAATTATATAGACAAATTGACGGAGTGGCCATGGGGAGTCCCCTTGGCCCTACCTTTGCTGACATCTTTATGGGTTATCTAGAAGAAAAAGTGTCTACCAAATTAAATAAGCTGCCATTCTACAAAAGATACGTGGATGATGTTTTCGCTATTGTTAAAGACATTAATGAGGCTGAAGAACTACTTTCTATTATGAATAAGCTGCATCCAAAGATCAAATTTACAATGGAGAAGGAACAAGACAACCAGCTATCCTTTCTGGATGTTATTATGTTTAGAATGGAAGATGGTTCTATAAGACGTTCTGTCTTCCATAAGAATACTTGGAGGGGACATTACTTGCATTTTTTGAGTTTTGTACCTATCCAATGGAAACGTAACTTGGTATACGCTCTTTTCCAAAGGGCTAGAAACATTTGCTCCAATGACACACTGGATGCAGAACTTGCACGTCTCAAAGAAGCTCTACTTAAGCGTGGATATCCCGCACGGTTCATCCACAAATACAGCAACTCTACACGGCCTAAACTGACAGAGCATTCAGCTCCGAAAAAGCCCGTCTTTATATCTTTGCCCTTTAAGGGCGACAATATTTTAAATACTATCAAACGACGGCTACGTTCTGCCATTGAAAGGACATACAATGCAGCCGTACTAGTATTCTGCAGTCCTACTAAGCCACTTCCGATTCCACGGGCAAAGGATGCCCTGCCAATGCACGCCACGTCAAATTGTGTTTATGAATTCACATGCACTTGCGGATGCAAGTACATTGGGCGAACGCAAAGGCAGTTGGCAGCCAGATCCATTGAGCACCTGCCCAAGTGGCTCCTTAGACAAGAAAATAAGATCCCACGTTCATCCATTACGAAACACCTACTTGATACTGGTCACACCGTCAACCCCAAAACTTCCTTCCGAGTACTTGTTCGGGCACGAACAACTCGGACATTGCGTTACCTGGAGGCAGCCTATATACGACGAGTGAAACCAGAACTTTGTAAACAATTGGAGCACGTTGTTAACCTAACATTACCATGGTAGCCTCTGGCTCCATGATTCCCCCTCTCTCCTCTCATTTTTTGCTCTTTAACGTTTCCTTCTTTTTCACTTTCTTCCCCTACGGCGTTTGTGTTATTAACTTTATCGATTAGCCAACTTTGCCCAAAACCCTAACCTTGCTGTTTCTGCATCGATTTTCTGCATGAATTCAAATCTGTTGTATTGTTCTCACTCGTTATCCCTCTTATGAAGTGACAGGAAGCAGCTGAAGAGCAGTCGCGAAATTTTTTGGTGCCAATAAATCCTGCTGTTTTTGCCTACTTCAGAAGGTAAAAAAAGATGGAGAGTTAGACGAACAGAAAGAGGATGAAGATTAGGACAAGGACTGGGGTAGTTGAAGTGGAGGAGGAAGGGAGACAGGACGATAAAATGATGGAGGCTGACGAAAGGTTGGTTTGTGATCAGGTCGTTAAAGGAGGGCTCGCAAACGAGGAAGAGCGGAATGAGAAGGCCGAAAGGGATTATAGGGGTATAGAAGTAGGGCTGTGTGACTCGCAACGTCCCAGATGTGGGCTTGAGTGGATTTCGATCAAAGCAGGCCTCCATCACTCGGTCTTAATTTGTGCGTCTAATGAGGGTAAAAGTAGTAAATACAAAGGCAAGCAATTTTGGAAGTCACGCCGACTTGCCATGGTTCAGCAATGAGCTGTTGAAAAGTGAGACGTGGCCTATCTTGCTGTTTTGTTTAATTGGGCTGAATTATTCCCGCTGAAAACGACACTTTTACAAGAGAAACATCGGCGTGAATTAACTGCTATCTAATTGATAACTTCAGGAGGGAGCTACTCCGTCAAGAAATGGGTGGGTTATTGTGCGGCGACATCACGAATTCAATTATAAAAAGGCACTCGACTGTGCCTCATACTTCACAGTAGTCAAATACCTCTTAGCCATCTTGCGTATAAACAAATCTTCTAATAATTTTCCTCCACATGAGTCGAGTGCAAAATGAAATAGCTCTTAATCAGCCCTTAACGCACCCCGTGTAGACAGTGTAGTCTGCGTCAGGTCTTAGATCGATTTCGCACATAGACGTCTTGCTGGTCATTTGGGGATAGTAATGTACTAACTACAGATTTGAATAGTAAGCACTATGGCGGTCACGTAAACCGGCGACTATGCCTGATGACGCGAGCAATGAGGATAGGTTTTGCATGATGTCCAAGTTCTCATCTCGGTAATGTTGGAGGCTTTCTCTGATAGTGTCCTCGCAGACGACAATGGAGCCCGTCGTGGCGCTTACCACCTGACCTCCACTAATGAAGACCGGTCACTTCTGTAGTGTGAGTGAACAGCAGCCAAACCGAGTCCCCTTCCTCCTCCTCAAATCTTGCAGAACTGCCAACTGGTAGTATTCGGGGAGGTCGCAGTAGGAATAAAAGGAGAATGCAGTGCTGAATATTAGTGACTATCCAAGATGAGCAGAGTAGCGACACGAATCTTCTCGCCTCTCCTGGTTAACCTCATGTATCTAATGACATTGACGGTTTGACTTGGAGTCGATTTACGGGTCAGATATATCAAAATCGTTAGTCATTTGATTTGTTTCGAATTTCCTTGCCATTTTTATCAGCACTGACTTCTGCACATTCGTGGCATTGGCGTCTAATGACGAGGTTCTCCCGTTTCTCTAGGTGCTGTTCTTTTCAACGCAACTCACAGACATCATTCGAAAGACCTGATTCGCTGTCTCTCTGTCAGCTAGGATAATGATCTATTTCACTTTAGAATTTTAGTATTTGATAACACTGAGCCAATTTGCCGAGCGATCGTCACACCATTATCCATCATGCATGACGAATTCACAGCAATTGACGACTCGGACTCGGACTGCCAAGCCACCACCGCATCAATTACGACCCCAGCGGTGATTGCGAGAACTGTTAATTGCAGTGCGCAAATGGTCCCAGGACAGCCAGATGCTATAAATACTGCCTTCCCTGTGCCGCCTTTACCTTTATATGCGAATGTATCTAATGATGGATTCGAGAGAGAATCCGAAACGTCTGGTCAATACCTTTCGTTTTTTAGTGATCGCATATTCGTCTTCTCAACTGCTACCTGGAACTCGCCTGTTCGCTTCTATCAGCTATTCTAATTTGTCGTTTAGAAATTTTATGACTCAGATATAATATAAAAGCTGAATGTTTTATAAAGAAGAGATTTGCCAAAGAAATACTTCAAATAAAATCGAACCTTTAAGTATGTGATCGATAAACAAACAATGGTCGTGATAAAAGGTCACAATCAATGCGACTGCGTTTGCACAGCCTGCACGAAAAGGAACCCATATCGTTTTGGCTTTCCTGAAAGCCCAGCATAAACAATAACAATTTTAAAAAGCTCTTGTTCCTCAGTCGCCACCACGCAGATATTGACTATGCTGGCCTCAAAGACGCTCAGTCATTCATTACCGTCCCTTGCAGTGTGTACGAAAGTTTCGCATAATTTAAATAGCCACACCTCTTGGAATGCAATTCTTTAACATAGATGTCTAATTGCAACAGTGTTTTTAATGTCGAGGTTGCCTGACATTTTCAAACACTCGGGGGTCGATCACGGATACGTGTGTCCACATGTCTTCCAGGATCATCATTTTATGGGATAGGGGGTTTGGTCTTAAGTAATAATCATGTCTATCAGAAATGTCCGTGCTATCAATGAAACATCAACCACCTGGAAATAACACCTGGTGATCGGTCATCTTTTGTAGTTTCATTGATAATGCAAGCTGTTGGGACGCCTGTATTACGATTATTGTCGTAGAAGGAATTTTAATTAGAAAAACCAGGGAAACTATGGAGAGCATAATCCGACTAGAAGAAATTCCAAAAGCGTACTTTTCCGTGATTATGATTTCTTAGTACATCAATGTTAGTCTGCTGCTCCAGATTTGGTAATCTCGCAGATTTCAAATACATAGGCTATAAATATTGTATTTGGTCCTTCCCAAGGAAAATATCACTATGAAATCATGCTTATGTATGCATTTAGAAAACGAATGCATCATATAGTTTAAAGAATAATTCAGAAAAGGGTTTGGCGAATTTACAGTGCGCGACCTATCTCATAAACCTAATAACGGAAACTTATTCGACAATTTCTTGACTTCTTCAACGTTCAACATTTCACTTTCTCCTCCAATCCCTTCAATGACATTTATTTTTGTTTACGAAATAATATCACGTAAAATACAGTAGATGAGCTAACTCATCCAAGTCCGATCACAGACAACATGGTTGCAAGCTTAAAAGGGAACTGTGTCACACAAATCAACGCTACTCCTTTTTTCTCACAAAGGGTCATTCGCCAAAGGAACTCTTTGCCGGAATTTGTTGTTAATTCCCCTACCGTGAACGTGTTCAAGACACAACTGGATACTTACAAGAGATGTGATTAATCATGAAATATCAACCGAAATTTTGAAATGCGTTCTCGTTTAGAAAAGATAAATTAAGTAGTGTTGTAAAACTAGTCATAATGCAGCATACATCTATAATGATCCAGTAACTTTTAGGTGTCGGCTTTCGGAAGAACTTTTTTTCCGGCTGCCTGCCATATCCATACTCTGCAAAGATTGACTAAATGTGTAGTATGCAATTTCCTCATTGATTTTCACTGCCCTGTAAAATTTAATTATATTTCATGGAAACCATGCATAAAAATATTCATTCTTCTACTTATTCGGTAGAAAACCACGTCTTCTTTCACTTTCATACTCAAAAGGGTATAATTCGGTATTAAAAATTTTTCTGATTCCCGAATAATTTTGAACCCGACCTGCTGTTGCACTTGAATTCAGGGTTTCAAAACTACTTCTGTATATTTTCCGTGTACGGAAAACCATGCATTTCTCTACGGTGTTAAGAGGAGATCATATGATGTTCATCAAATTCATCAGTGGATATAAGCAATATTGTTAACTTTACAAGCCGCATTCGTAAATGCAGATATATGACGTTTCATGAACGGCCATTTAACGGTATTAAAAAATCTCACAATAAGATACTTCTTTTAGAACCGAATTATAATCTTCTTTTGTGTATGAATTCGGAAGAAGACGTGAGTCTCTATCGAATAAGTAAAAGAATGAATATACAGTAGATGTGCTAACTCATGAAATGTCAACCAACATTTCGAAATGCGTTCCCGTTTCGAAAAGATAAATTAAGTAGCGTTGTAAAACTAATCAAAATGCAGCATAAATATATAATGATCCAGTTACCTCAGGGTGTCGGCTTTTGAAAGAACTTATTTTCGGCTGCAGGCAAGATCTATACTATTTAAAAAATGACTACTTAAGTAGTGTGCAATTTTCTCATTGATTTTCGATGCCCTTGAAAATTCAATTATATTTCATGAAAAACATGCAGAAAAATATTCATTCTTTTACTTATTCGGTAGAAAATCACGTCTTCTTCCAATTTCATACTCAAAAGAAGAGCATAATTCGGTTTTAAAAAACTTCTCTAATTCCCGAATAATTTTGAACCCGACCTGCTGTTGCACTTGCATTCAGGGTTTCAAAACTACAAGCTCTATATTTTCCGTGTACGAAAAACCATGCATTTCTCTACGGTGTTAAGAGGGGATCATATGAGGTTCATAAAATTAAGCGGTGGATTTGAGCAATATTGTTAACTTTACAAGCCACATTCGTAAATTCAGATACATGACGTTTTATGAACGGCCATTTAACGGTATTAAAATATCCCACAATTAGAAACTTTTTAAAACCGAATTATAATCTTTTTTGAGTATGAAATTGAAACAAAACGTGCTTTTCTACCGAATAAGTAAAATAATGAATATTTTTATGCATGTTTTCCATGAAATATAATTGAATTTTCAAGGGCATCGAAAATCAATGAGAAAATGACATACTACTTAAGTAGTCATTTTTTAAAGACTATAGATCTTGCCTGCAGCCGAAAATAAGTTCATTCAAAAGCCGACACCCTGGGGTAACTGGATCATTATAGATTTATGCAGCATCGTGATTAGTTTTACAACACTACTTAATTTATCTTTTCGAAACGAGAACGAATTTCGAAATTTTGATTGACGTTTCATGAGTTAGCACATCTACTGTAAGTACGCATGTTTTCCATGAAATAAAATTGAATTTTGAAGGGCATAAAAAATCAATCAGAAAATTGCAGGCTTTTTAAATAGTCTTTTTCTGCAGAGGATAGATCTGCATGCAGCCGAAAATAAGTTCTTTCGAAAGTTGACCCCCTGAGGTTACTGAATTAGTATATGATTATGCTGAATCATGATTAGTTTTACAACACGACTTTAATTATGTGTTCGAAACGAGAATGCATTTCGAAATTTTGATTGAGATTTTATGAGTAAGCACATCTACTGTATTAATATATTTTAGCAAGAATGGACATCGCAATATATTCGGACAATTTTTAATGCTTAAACATTTCCTGACTTCAGCTGCTTATCTGAATGAATTTTTTACTTAAAGGAAAGAAATTTATCAGCGAGGGTTTTAGTAAACAGGTTAAGCCGGACTTAAAAATTTATTATATGCCAACCGTGTCAATCAAATTCCAAACACAAAGGTCATTTTACGAAATCCTAATGTTTTGTTACCTAAATGGCAATAATAACGCAAACACTTATTCCATTGTTTAAATTGGCTAAAATTTTTTTGTCAGCTAGAAAATATTACGCGATATCACATAACTGACCACCATCGAATGATCATTTGCATTTGCTCACAACTTCTCGTTTAGTATAGATTCTAAACATAGCTTTTTTAGAAATAAAACAAGAAAAGCGTTAAAATTTTGAGCAAAATATCAATATTTGAATTGGCACCCTGCTGTAAATTCAAAATCAAAGAACTTAATCCAAGAACGAGCAAAAGAACTGCAAATAATCGAATATCTAGAAAAAGGCGTTTTTTATGTATACGGTTGGAAAATATTAGTATTGTTCATAAACGTAAAAGAAACAACAAAAATTATAAAGTTGTCCATTTCATGCAAAAATGCAAAGTACATAGAGATCCGTCAACGGAGTGCAGTATCAAATCGCTTCTTAGACCGGTAATTTATTAGGAACAGTTTTCTTTTTCGGCGAAAGCCTATTCGTTGCTGACTTTAGTTGTGCACAGCAATTTATTCGAAAATGAAGTTGGAGGTTTGAAGGAGTTTTTACAGGGACCCAAACAACATTCTTCGTGCAAAGGAGCGCGCAAACATTCTCATATTCAGTAAATGTCTTCAATTATTATCTTTTTTAAACTTTTTAACAGGCGGGTATTTCAGAATCTGTCTTTATGGACGAATGGGGGGGAAAAATTAAAAATCATGAAGTTTTAAGCAATATTTTAAGGTCAATCTGAAACGTGGCGTAATCCAAAACAAATAGAAAGTGTAAATTACTTTATCGAAGTAACGTTCCTTCTGTAAACACAAAATTGTACTTTTTTGATCATGCCAGTCATTTCTGTTTGAATTTTTTAGGCGCCAATCGGCCCGGTCGCATGTCGCCTTATGAAAACGTTTAATCCTACGACGTCCCCACCGATGAGAGCAAACAAAATCTCGTTTATCTTGTTCAAACGCAACTCCTTCAACTCAGTCGAGTTATTAATACCACGAATCCCTGAAAGGATATTTTGGAAACTATACTGAGAATGTAGGTTTTAGACTTACCCCCATTTATGAAATCACATTATTTCTTATACAACATTTAGATTTGAACTTCATTGAAACACTTTTTAAACGTTATTTTTCTCGTACATTCATTTTTACTACGTTTTGCAGTTAGAATACATTCTTTGCATATTAAAACGCAGTTGACTAAATTAAAACCATTTCTGCCGCTTTCCGGATATTGGGCTTTTTCAAAAGTCGGCATTTCTAGGCCAAGCAACACTGTTTTTACTATTTTTTTTTGTTCTAGTTCTTTAAAACTGATACCTAGCTAACATGAATAAAAGACTCATGAAATGGTGTCACTATGAGTGTGCTTGGCAATAATTCGTAAATTTCAACACATTTCATAAGCAAGATCGCGCACCACATGTTACTTTCGATAAATTCTTCTCAAGCCTGTACAGTTGTATGGCAACGTGATAGGAGCACAGACATGTCCGCGACAGGCGAAATATATTAAAAATTCGTCTCAAAACGAAAGCGAGGTATGGGAATGATGGGAGTGCCTTACCAGCAACAAGAAGGATGGAGAGGTGTGGAAACCTGTTTTAATAATTATAAATATCAACACGAAAAATGTCACCGTATGGCGATAAAATCTCGGGTTTACTTCCTCGAGGAGAGCGCATTTAATTTGGTAGGTTTTTATTCCTGTACATACATTTACCCACAAAGGAATATCGGTGCAACATTGTTAATAATGTTATGTGTGGAAAACTAGCCTATAATACAGTTAAAGCAGTCTTGCTAATTCTGAAAAAAAAATTTAGATTTAGTGCAGACCACATATAAGTCAGTTCCATTAGTCCTCCGTTGACGGACAAAATGGAGGATCGTTGCTCTCATTGGATCTGAGGAAAAATCATAAAACCTTTCCTAAAGACCAGCATTCAATGGACGCGTTCAACAAAGGGCAACCGAATCCATACGAGCGGCTGTTGAGAGTAAGTCCGATGGGGTGTGTAAGACATTAGTTTGGAAGATAAAGTGGAACATGAACTTGATTTCATTGAGGAATTAATGCTTGTTTGGCGGAAATCCGAACTGCTTAAAGGATTAATGTAGTCTGCAAGTTGGCTGAGATAATTATCGAGGCTAAGAACAGAAGTCAGTTCCGAAACAAAATAAAAGCATTTACGAAATGGAGGTTGAGTACGAAAGTGGAAACGTGTTTATTCGAGTAATCGAAATTGCCTTTAGGAGCCGAGAAATGAAAATTAAGGATTTGGAATGGAAGGCAACAGAATCCCTACGATTGGCTGTTGCGAGTAAGTACGATGAGGTGTGCAAGCCAGTACTCTGAAGGGTACAAGTGGAACGTAAACTTAATTTTATTGAGAAATGAATGCTTGTTGGACGGAAATGTGAACTGCTTGAAGGATAAATTCAGTTCGTTCGCAAGTCGGACTTGGCTTCATAACGATAACTCTTTATATCAATAATTTTTTGTGCAATGCAATAGGTTGAGATGATTATCGAGGCTAAGAACAGAATTCCTTTCCGAAACGAAATGTAAGGTCAGAACGATGGTGGAAACTTGTTAATTCGAGTAATCAAAATTGCCTTTAGCAGCCAAAAAATGGCAATGAATGATTCGGAATGGAAGGCTAAATGCTAGTAGGTGCCTCAAATTCTAGCCACCTCCAATTCCGATCTTCATCTTCTTGAATTCATCTGTTAGACAGAAAAAAAATACTGCGTTACTCATGCTTCGTCTTCCCACTCGTCATATGGTAGTAGCTTTAGAAAGCCCTCCATTCTTTCCCTCCAGATACAATTTCCTAAAAATTAATGCTCAAATCCAGACTACATTGATACCCAACATCACAGTGGGCAAACTATAAGTATCGTATTCAAAGACAACTTAAGAAATATGGATGCGAATAACCACAAAATCATTCCTGCACGAAAATGGCCACCAACCGATATTATACGCCGCAATAATCCTATCCCTTCAGAAAGAATGAAAAGACTTGCTATGAACTATACACGCTTGACTCTGAGGGCGTTTCTTCTGGCTAAGAATTGTGGTGCTTTTCTGCTCATCTTGGATAGTCATTAATATTCACCACTGCATTTTTCTCTTATTCCGCCCGCGACCTCCCCGAATGCTACCAGTTGGCGGTTCTGCTGGATTCGGGGAGGACGAAGGGGTCTCGCTTTGGCTGCTGTTCACTCACACTGCAGAAGTGTCCGGTCTTTATTAGTGGAGGTCACGTACACAGCGACACTAAGGCCCCACAGCACTCTGCGAGGAAACTGTCAGAGCAAGCCTCCAACATCACCACGATGGGTAAATTGACATCATTCAAAACGTATCCACATTACTCGCATCATGAGGCAAAGTCGCCGGTTGACGTGACCGCCATAGTGCTTTCTATTGCAATCTGTAGTTAGTACAAACCGCGTGATTGAGCGTCAAAATCCCCAAATGACCAGCAAGATGTCTTTGTGCGAAATCGTCCTAAGACCTGACAGAAATTTCATTGTCTACACCAGGTGCATTAAGGGCTGATTTTGCAATATCTTACTTTGCACTAGACTCATGTGGAGGACACTTATCAGAAAATTGGATTATACGCAAGATGGTTAGGAGGCATGTGACTACTGTGCAGTATGACGCACAGTCGAGTGTCTTTTCTAAATGTAATTCAAAATGTCACCGCACAAAACTCCACCCATGTGTTGACGCAGTAGCTCCCCTCTGCTGTCATCAGTTAGATAGCAGTTAATTCCCACCAGTTGTTCCCTCGTAAGAGTGTCGTTTTCAACAGGAGTCACACAGCCCAATTAAACCAAACCACAAGATAGGCCACCTGGCACTTTTCATTAGCCTGATGCTTAAGCATGGCAAGTCGGCGTGACTTTGGAAAATTGCGCGCTTTTGTATGTAATATTTTTGTCTGCATTATACGCACCAATTAGGACCGAATGATGGGGGCCTGATTTGGTCAAACTCCACTAAAGCCCACATCTGGGACGTTGTGGGTCACGCAGCCCCTGCTTATAGACCCCCGCCATCGCTTTCGGTCTTCTCATTCTGTGCTTCCTCGTTTGCGCCCTCTCCTTGCACGACCTGATCAAAAACTAGCCTTTTGTCAGCCTCCATCACTTTCTCATCCTGTCTCCTCTACTCCTCCACTTCAACTACCGCAGTCGTGGTCCTACTCTTCATCCTCTTTCCGTTCGTCTTACTCTTTATCTTTCTTCACCTTCCCTTTCTTCTATGAGCCCTATAAATCTTCCTCCTTCTCCAGCTCGTGCTCAGCTGTACCGACCTCAAACATGTCCTCATTTTCCAGTGCCTTCTACTTCTTCAGCTCCACAACCTTGCATCACTTGACAAAATCTCCTTTCCCACCCCCAGCTCCTTTTCCTTTACATTTCTCTCCTTGTTCCGTATCTCCACTAAAGTCCTCATGAATGGGTGACGCCTATCCATTTTGCGCACGACTATCTGTCCGATATGGGCAATTACGTATTCTTGAGAAAGGAGACGCGATCGCTGTGACAATAGCTTTTTTAGCCTGACGTTTTGGATTCCTGCTGAAACCCAACATCAGAGAAAAAAGCAGGTACTGGTGGTTTATTCACAAGAGGCTGCAGTCGCCATGCTACCGCATAAACCTGAACACTCACATCCCCCTCCTTCATCCAGGATCGTCGCACTTCGTGTGCGACGGTGTGATCAAAGGCCTACGGGGGTGAATTAAGGACTGATTTTGCGATATTTCATTTTGCACTCGACTTATGTGGAGGACGATTATCAGAAAATTGGATTATACGCAAGACGGTAAGGAGGCATGTGACTACTTTGCAGTATGAGGCACAGTCGAGTGTCTTTTCTTAATTGAATTTGCGATACCGCAACGCATTAAACCACCCGTTTGCGGACGTATTAGCTCCCTCCTGCAGTCGTCAATTAGAGAGAAGTCAATTCGCACCAAGTGCCCCCCAGTAAGGGTGTTGTTTTCAACAGGAATCCTACAGCCCTCCTAAACAAAACCGCCAGAAGATCTACGTTCCAAATTTCTAGAGCGTAGTTGGGAAGCATGGCAAGTCTGCGAGGCCTTTAAACATTGTATAATACGGCTTTTTTTTCAAATGAGACGCACAACTTAAAGCCGTGTGATGGAGGCCTGCTTCGAGCAAACTCCATTGACACCCATATCAGGGACGTTGTCGGTCACGCAACTCCTACGCCTCAACCACAGATTCCTCACGGCTTTCGCATTTTGCAATTACTCCTTTACGTCCCTTCGTTCTCTACTTAAACACAAGCTAACCTTTTGTCCGTCTTTACAACTTTCTCATCCTATCTCCCATTGTTCAGTTCCTCCTCCGCCTCCTCCCCTTCCACTCCAACTACCCAATCGTGGTCCCAATCCTCATGCTTTTGCTGGACTTCCAGTTCGCCACTGTCCCCCACCTTCTTATTATCTTATGAGTCCTCTACGTCTCCCATCTTCTCCCACTCATACTCACTTGCATCGACCTCAAACATATCCCCAGATTCCGGCTCTTTCCACTTATTCAGCTACACCACATTAAATCACTTGACAAAATCTACCCTCCCCACTCCTGCTCCCCTTCCGCGCCGTTTCCTTCATAATACTCCATCTACACTTCAATTTCCACAATGATTTCATTTTACGGTACGCACGCTTTTACCTGTTAAATGAACGCACAATACCGTTTAAATGGACAAAGGCTAGAACGCTCTTTAAGAAGCTGCGCTTGACTTGAATAATCATGAATCATCACACTTTATTTTTTGTCTTTTTCTTTTTCCATTTTATTTATATTCTATTACCCTGCCCTCACGTTTTCATTTAACATTCCTCGGACATCATTTTTTGTCAAGAAACAATTACGCAAATCCTTAAAAAATAGTGCAGCTGGCCTCGCAGATGCTCAGTTGAGACAGCACGCGTCCGCCCTTCACCTATACCGTAGACAAACATAGGGAAATAGAGATATGTTCAAGTAATTGGATATATTTCACATGGGTGGGTGCCTGATATCGGCAATTCTGCAAGTTTGAGTCAACCGTTGTGTTTCTATCTGTCGACGAAAGTTTCAGAGCGAAACGTGACGAACACCCACTGGCATAATTTCATAAAGAAAACGCGCTTATATCACTGAAAAGTCGGCTTAAATCGGGAGATAATGAGATCGTGGGGTGAAAATAGCTCAGCGGAAATCGAGCATATTTACATGCTTAGTCATTTAGTCATGACATTTTTTATTCTTGCTGAGTGCTCACGCATTCACACTAAGTGTACTTAGCGTCTGAAACCCGCTTTCTGTTCGTCTTCTTTTCATAATCGTGTTAAAAAGTTGAAGCAATGTGCCTGCAGTTTTTGGGCATAAAATTTCACGGTGCGGGAAACTTTTGCAGCGCACGAAATGTTGCCAGAATGATGAAGCACGGCACCAGAAAAATCAACCGGCATTGCTGTTTAAAGTTTAAGCATGTGCGTATGTGTATGTCCAAAATAATTCGACAGAAACGAAAATATTTCATGCAAGAAGGACCCAAGATTACTCATGGGACTTTGTGTTATTAACCTTAACTCATATGTTGTCCAGTGAATGCAAAGTTTGGTGTGCAGGTAGGAATAAAAGCTACAGAGCCTATAAGATATGCAATATAAACGAACCGTTAAAGCTTATGAGATACAGTTACAGGTTTGTAAAGAAGCATTCAGTGTGTATATTTCGCTATGCATGGACCTAAACGGTAAAATCCTGAAATAATACACGCATTCGAAAACCGTCAGAATAAGTGGCTTGACTAAGCTAGAAAAATCGATCGCAATGCGCGCTTACTAATTTCCGACCCCAGTGTATTTCGTGGGCTCCGTAAACAGTGTTAACAGAGTAAGCATTGTAAAATTGGGCTTTAGCGGAATCGCAAACAGGACATTCATGTGAAAGATACTGTACTTCTAGTGTAAGAACAATAAGCGTGCTCATATTCAGTTAGTTTATGTAGCGAACTAGATGATAAGGCGTAAGTAACGGTAGTAATATTATTTTGCAACGTGCAAACTGTCTATACTAATGTTTTTGCACAAAATCATGTTCAATAGGTCCCAAAATTCTAACCTGGACTGAGATTCTTAAACTGTCAGATATTTGCTCTTAGTTAATGGCCAGCTTTTTGCGTTTAAAATATATTGATTTATCAGGACCCTAGACGTTGATTTTATTACGCGTATTTATGATTGCAAATTATTTATGACCTACCCTAGAAATATCCATTGAAATGATAAAATGATAAAATATATATATATCATATATACATGATAAGATATACATATATTATCAAGTACTAGGAATCGTTCTGCTGCGGTTTTGATATTGATTTTCATGGCGCCTAATCCCACGTCAACATGCCGGCTTTTCGCTGACCTTCTATTCTTCCGCCAGCAAAACCTGCACTCATTTTCCCATGAGTCGTCTACGTCTTCCAACTTTTTCCACTCATGTTTACTTGCATAAACCTTAACCACTTCCTCATCGTTCAGTTACTTTAACCACTTGAGCTACACTAACTTATATCACTTGACGAAATCTCCCCCCTACTCTTACTCCACTTCGCCATCATTCTTCTTCATATTCTCCATCCCCACTACAATTTCCATGAATTTGCGACGCCTTCCCATTATGAGATCGAAAATCTGGCCGCTATAGGTGACAGTCTTTTTAGTGCGTGGAATTGTGAAGACGGCATCTTCCCCACAGAACCATTTATCCATTTGTTTAGATCTCTCAGGCAGGTAGAAAAAGGACTAATGAATATGAGCAAAGCTTGTTTTCGTGTTAGTACCGACATCTTTCAATTAGTTCAGAAACATTTATTACTTAAGCGGCCGCTTACCTAACAGTTCAGTTTTGCCTCCACAAGGATAACATTCTGCGGTACACGCCACTTCTTCCTGAAGAATGAGCGGAAAATGCTGATTAAATGGTCAAAGGTTAGAACACTTTTTAAGTATATACGCTTGACATAAATAATCATTAATCATCACACTTTTTTTCGTCGCTCTCTCTTCTACCATGTGATTTATTTCCTGCTGACCTGCCCTCGCCTTTTTGCTCAACATCCCTCAGGTATCATTTCGGTTAAAGTAATTATTATGGTATCTGTAAAAAATTGTGCAGCTAGCTTACCAGATGCCCAGTGGAGACAGCACCTGATGTCCCTTCACCGATACTGTCGGCAAAGTTTGGGAAAGATAGACGTCTTTTATTACATTGATGTGGGCCTCGTATCGACAATTCTGCAAGTATTGGTCAACCATTGTGTTTGTATCTGTCGATGAAGGCTTTAGAGTGCAACTTTACTATACCAACTGGTATAATCTCATAAAGAAAACGCGTTTATATCATTGAGATGCCGGCTCAGGTCGGGTGATAATGAGATCGTGGGATGAAACTAGCTCAGCACATACCCAGCCTATTTTCATACTTAGTCATTAACAAATTGCAGCCGTTGTTCTTGCTGAGTGCTCAGGCATTCACGCTAATTGCACTTAGCCCCTGGAACCCGTTTTGATTTTGGGTATTTTTCGTAATTATACTCGTGAAACTGAAACAATATGTTACCAATGGTAGTGCACAAAATTTTACTGAATAGAATATACGTCGCGTGGGAAATGTTGGGTGAGCAAAGACTGTTTCCAGAACGAAGAAACTGGGTGCCAGATAAATCAGCCGGCATATATTTACCTCGAACCTTCCATTCGACAAAAATTTAGGAGCTTATTTGTAGCCCTAACATTGTGAATCCTTTGGGAATTTTTTGGTAAATAAATAGGTTGTCTCTGGTCCTTAGCACCTAGGAATCCCGACGTTAGTTACTAGGCCAGGGCAAGATTATAATACTTAAAAACGGAAAGAGAAACGTCATCCAGGACTTGGGCGCGTACGCTTGAAACACCACCAAATGAACTACCAAATTGAGTGGTGAAGTAGGACGACATGGCTATAAGCAGGCGTATGGTAGCATAGAAATTGCAGCTTATGCATAATGCATCCACATTTCATCCGCAATTTCATTCTGTTGTTTTCCCCGGCCATGCAGTCTTTTGAGACCTCAAGCGACTTTAATTCTTGCCTAAGTGATCAAGCCATTACTCTCACAATCATCGCAGATAATTAAAAACTTTAGTTCTGAAAAGTGACCGGGTCCAGTATTCCCTTCTAAAAATAATCCAATCAACCCGTTATTATTTTTTTGATTTCTCTTGTCGATACAGCCGTTGAATGATCAGGGCCTTTCATTCGCTTTTGTTTTGTTCTTTTAAGCATCCTTTGCACCAACAGGACTTGCTGGCTTATCGCCAACTAGGTGGGTTTTTTTTGTTTTGGTGCACCTGAGAATAATAAAGAAGCGAGGAGACATAAGGAAGTGGACTTAAAAATGCGAGATGCGTTAGAGACACAGAGCAAATGATAGTTGACTGGAATTTATTTAGCTCAATGGCCCGTAATGCGACATATATTCTTCAGTCTGCACTAAAGGCAGTTCACATGGTTTTACGTCGTCAAATCATGCACTGCTATCAAATTATTGAAGTTATATTCAAAAGATGTTGATTTTCGAATACAGACATCAAGAAAGAACTCGTTAGTATTATCTCCCCGCATCTCGCATCAAAGAAGTGCACTACTTCATATCATGCCTTGGAACCGCCGACGTATCATTCACACATATGTACATTATGCTGAACGCTTAATATGCAGGCCTTGAATATAGATGACTTATTGGTTTACGAGTTATCATTACGAAACAGTCAAATGTTCAGAAATATTCAGGAATTACAAAATGACGTTTGAACCCCGCGATACGATTCATAAATCTTAGATACTGCATTTATAAGCGAATTAGCCGGATTCAGAGAAATTAGCGGCAAATATGTGGGCAATTACTACAGTGTTGCTAGCAGAAGATAGTTTAATATCTCCCGATACAGAAGGTTGAACAACGAATTATAGTTTTCCCATCAGGGCAGTTTCGCTGAAACTCGTCTACTGTCCTATTCACCTGGCAGACAGGGATCGATTAGAGAGAGAGAGGAATGCTTTATTTTGAAAATAACTTTCAAAACTTTCAGCAAAAACGGTTCTCCAGTACACAGTGATTACCATAGAGATTAACAGGTATTGGACAGGTGGACATAATTATATATGAGAAAAAGGGCTTTAAGGTGCAAGATCGAGTTTTAGTTTTTGTTTTTCAACATCTTTGCAGGTGAGATACCGGGCTAGAAATGGCAGTACGGAATTCTGATAAGCCTGAATAATTAAAAGACGAAATCGTAATTGCAGATAAACTTAAGTCTTGCAGGCAATGTTGCAGGACATTCTGAAAGCCTGCATGATAATCTTTTCAAAATTGTCTGAGATGTGGTCTATTAATCCACGAAAAGCATCTTTAGACGTTGAAAATACTTGTGGTTTTCGTATATTACGTGGCATGAATTTTGACAGTCGAACCGTATTTCGCTCAAGTGTGAAACTTTCCCCGTAAGATATGTCCACAATCATAGTAGTAGATATGTTGGTTACCGTCAAGGACATGTATTCATATTCACCTAACATCTTCAAAAGAAAAAAAAACCGACACTTATGAAAAGAGAAATTAAAGTTCATGGTGCGTTGAGTTAAAAGCAATAATTAATTAGTTTTCCCAAATCGCATGTCAGAATGTGACTAACATATAGTATTTTTTCACCCACATATATAAGCTGTCAAGGGTAACGACAGTCGGTTCTGCCGAGACATGCAAAATACATCTTTATACTTTAGCTTTTGAGTTGATTTCATCTTTGCTATTAATTCATCGGGTTAGAAAGCAATTTAAGAATAAAATCAATTTTTATATGTCTATAAGACGTCATTAACTATTGTTTGTGTTATTTGGCTAAAAAGCTCGTCAATCACTAGTTGCAAAATGTCTGTTCATAATCCTTTTAATGAGCACCAATTGGAACGAGCAATATCAGAGGACCATGTCTCTGATCAGGTTAAACAGCTTGCATGACCGAACTGTGACCAGCCAAAACAGCACATAATAACCGGACGTAGGTTGCTTGGCAGGAATTAGACCTCATATGACACCACACTTGGGGTGCCGATTAGAGGTGCAACCACGAGTATGTCCATACTAGGACGAGCCGACTGAGAACTGCATCGAGGGCATATTTTCACCCATAACTATCTAAGGAACACAAGCGGGCTTTCTCAATTCAGACCGGGCTTACATTATGTTGTGCTTGCTTTATGATTGTTCATGTGCATATTCAGTAATATTTTCTTGTTTCTGTGAGTAGATTAGAATTTTTCGATTCCATTTTTCTATATGCCTTATTGCCAATTTCTCCCATATGTTACATCGAGATTCCTAGGGTCAAACAGAGGAACGCATAATTACTGTAACAAATGCCCACGAGAATGTGTATACTTGCTAGTTTATAAGTAAAGTTTAAATTGCTCGGAAGTATTTTTCCGGCTTCAGAACAATAAATAAAGAATTTTTTCATTCAATATGTCAAACATTAACCAAATTACGATTTGTATCACAGACGTATTATTATATGTTTAGAAACCTTGTCCATTGTCGAACTGTCTATATAGCTAAAAAGTCTAATTTATCGATCGTCTAGGTTTTATTTTAGTGATGCATTCGTTTCTTTTGTCTTGGATTAACAAACATGATGCATATCAAACTGCGATCATAGCCACTACCGATAAGTGAATGAAAGTCGATTACGTATTGCATTATAGTGAATTACATCCAGTTATTTCTATGATATATAAACTTACGTAATTTCGTCTCGCAAATTAATCGCCAAACATAGGGCAGGCATGTTGCATGCGCAGTTAAAGACCTTTACAGTCGGCAACTTTGCCAGCTAACGGACTAGATTTAGCATGGGAATCATAAACGAAATGTCGAAAAATGCTCTCGATGATAAACTATTTACTTAAATTAGTTTAGCCATGATTTTATTATGCAGCATAATTTTACAAAAAGCCTGACACATCTGGATGCTTAATTCTAGATGCCTCCATTCTGGCCTCCTACGGAAACCGCATGTTTCAAAAGTCTGCGTGACTCTTGCCAATGTTTGCATTAATTTTAGATAATTTTATGCGTTCAACCACATTTTCGAATGCGTTTGCCAGCATATCTTGCATGCCATTCTGCTGTGAAATGTACTTCTTTATCAAATTCGATCTTTAAGTAAATCGTATCTTTCAGACTGAATAATGATTCTGGCCGTAAAAGTAATTAAAGCCGGTAAGTTGTCCAATAATGCGGCATTTCATTTGCAGGTTAATAAATGCTAATTAAAAACAGTACAACATGCTCCACACTCATCGTCAAATGCAACGAACCTTGCCAAATCCTTTTTCATATCACATGGAAATAAATGATTTAACTTAAACGAATATTTTGCATTTTGTGGCTTTAAATACCGAGATACAAGTGTATTTGCCAATACTTTTTTCAAAAGCAAGGATTATTTTGTTATTCGACGAAATACGTTTAACAATTAAAAAACACTGTTTCAAGTGTGGGTTAATATATGTTTCGCACTCTAGCCACCTAGTTATGTATTAATTTGCATCTCAAATATAAAGTAACAAATCATATAGAATTAAAGTATTATTTCGTATAGCTTTTTTTCTCATTGGCTTGCATCTGACAGACACATTTCCACGTTTGGGTAGAGGAACGACGAGGAACGCGATTTCCTTATTTACCTAGTCATTCCAAATAATTTCAGGGAGGAATGCGCATTAATTAAATTTTGAACTGTGTCTTCGATGCCAGTGGTCAAATGATATCGTCCACGCACCCAAAGGCGGAAATCAAAGTTGCCGATCGTATCCTTGAGACTCATTTACTGGAAACCGCTGGCACAGACATTTGCAAGAAAAAGACCAAGCGCTGAATCCATTGATACATTGGTCTTTACCTATAACTGGCTTCTGGGATAAAGTTAGTACCTTGTAAGTATCGCATATTTATTTCTTTAGGTTTTAAGCTAGTTGACCCATGCAGCAGTTCCAACATTACAAAGAGGACATGTAGGCAGTTCTGTTTTTTAAATTTTTGAAATTTGTTATGAGTCGTTATACTTCCAGATCTTGTCATTCAGATTCCTTTGTCAAAAAGAAATCCTTCATCGCGGTGATATTTGTACACTTTCGCCAACGGTTTCGTCAGATCCCAGTCTTTCGGATTTTGAGAACTCTGTACAATGCGTGACATTTATTCAGATTATGTCGCCTAGTACGTCTTCGTCGTAAGTGAACTTCTTGAGCAACTGACCGGTCTTGTTAGAACCGTATTTTAATTCCACGATGCTTTTTGCCATTATCCGCATTTTTATATTCTGAAATTCAGTTAATTCTGCCTCTGTTGTGTAATGTAAAACTTAGCATCAAGATCAAATATATCTGCAAGAAATTTGCCATGAGGTGCTTAAGAATAATAATGAGTGTAGTCCAACAGGTTGTTCAGATATTTGGTATGCTCAATCATTTGAAATTGAAAAAATATTTTGATACGTTGACAGGAAATAACATACCTACTGAAATTACCATCTTGATGTGCTTAATATTATGAGTAAGAAAAAACCCTAATTCTCATGAACATAAAGGTCATTCCATTTAAGCCGTTTAGTTCACAGTTAAAATTTAGATAGGATAATGAAGTTGCATAAATAAACATGCATAAAACACTCGAAGTACCTTCTCCAACATAGAGATTTGAGCAGACGAAAACTCAACAAAGCAGGCATGCTGCACGTATCTTGCTTCAGTAACATCGGTTAGGAAACGACATTTAATTTGTGTTTTGCTTCGTCGAAAATGTACTTTTATCAAACAATGACCTTGGTGTTTCAGGGGAAGTATTACCTCCCTACGTGAGATGTTTCGAAGCAAATGTTCCACTACATTATCTATGAATAACGCGTCGTCCCTACGCGGACATGTTGATAGTAGACTGAAATACAAATCAATATTTAACACGTACAAAACGAAGACATGCGAAATACTAGAAAAGGTTTCGGTCTGCAAAACATATATCAAACGTAACTAAACAAACCTATATGCGGTTTTAGTCCCCCTTTTGTTATAAGAAATAGCTCTGTCGAAGAAAAACGTACCGTTGATTCCACGAGGAGAAACAGGCCTCCACAAACGCACAATAAAGAACCGACACACAAATTTCACGAAACATGGCGTTAAAACTTTTGTAAGGCAAAAGTCATATTATGAGATTTTAAGCTGGTTTGGCAGCCAATAGCAAAGTATCATTTAATGACCAACGAGTATGCAGGGTTGACATGAGTTAGAGCATTAGCGTTTGGAAATGCCCAATAAAATATTCATTTTACATGTGTGATCTGTAATTCTAGACGAATAAGCACCAAGTATTCTGATGTTTGTTCGTATATGGTTTTGAAATACAGCAGACATTTCGTTATTTGCCATTATGCTAGTATCACCAAAACCGATACGTTTGAAATCCAAAATTATGTTATTTTTTAATTTTTTTTACACAATCTATTAAAGGATGCATGACAAAATTTTGTCGGTTTCGTCTTAAAGAAACACAAATAAGTGACTTGATGTACTGCATCCTAACCGTTTTGCGCTATGTCCGTGTAAACCTTTTCAAAAATGTTCGTAAATGCGTGAAACATGCGTAAAAACATAATTGTCAGACATTTCGTCTTTGCGATTAAATGTAAAGCGAACGTGACCATGGACGTCTATACATGTATAATTTCGAATGTCCGACTTAGGGTTTACTTTTTTGAACTGATTTGCATCGAAGCTTGAGGGATAACAACTTAATATGAATGGAACACATAATTATCAGACTTCATATTCCGGGCGGGAGCAATCAGTAAACCTTACGTAAAGATGAGAAAAGTCTGCACACAGCCGAGAAAACCGCTACGTCGTTGTAAGGCCGAAAAGGTTAATATGTGCGCTTGGACCGTATTGTTTGTTCTGATAAGTGCAGATCCAGGTTTTTATCTTTGCAATGAATTTGCCTCACCTTTTTATTCCGGAAACATTTGGAGGCGGAGCATATGCAAATGCCGCGACTCACAGATTGCCGCAAGATCCTGTTCAACAATGAATTTGAAAATGCATTTGATTACTTGATAATCGAGCTGACTACAATTAAAATACCGTATTTCTAGAGGGAATTTGAACGCATAAATGCAATTTCGGTTTTCTGGAATGTGGATGCACATTTGAATGCAATACTATTATATCAAGTTTGCAATGCAACATTCCAACGGCGTTGTCATTTTTTAACCAATGTATGATATACCTCTTTATTCATTTCCGCTTTATGTTTTACCAAACCTCACGACAAAATATATAATTAAATTTTTAGAGCCTACGAAATGTTGACCATGGTGCGTGATCTCCTTAATGCATGTCTCATATAATCTACGAGGAAACAGCATTTGTTAACATTTACAAACGCATAACTCAAACATTATGTCGGAGTCGTTGAAATAACCATCATTATTTCGATAAGCCTGACGAAAATTACAAAAGATTTCAATAATGCGGTTGACACTCAAGCATCTTTCAGCGCACCAATCCAGAAGGAAAAGCTATAGATTTACAGTAAAGAAAACTTCCAGGACTGGCAGTTAAGTCCACAAACACAAAACAGCTGCCAAACAAATGTTGTTTTCCATCGCTATTTCGGCAGTTAACTGTTGAATTTGGGTTGAATTCCAGCTGAAGTCTTACTCGAGTCACGCATGCCCTGGTGACCCAGGTCACAATATAGTGCTTTTGAGTAGGAAAGGTTTATCGGTCAGACAAGGATTATCCTTCTTTCCTAGTCTACGTTTCGATGAAGATGCGTACTTACTTAGATTGATGCTAATGAATGACGTTGTGCCTTCGGTCAGGGTGCTCACCAACCCACGACAACAGGGAATTTTGAGAGCACCAGTGTTGCCATTAATTCACGTACGCTGGGCTCAACCGTTTTTGGCAGGACCAGCGTAAAACTTTAACCCCAGTGTATTTTCGTTTGTGGCAAAATACTTTGGTAAAGTTTCATTGAAATGGAACATAAAGTTAAGATAGTCAAGTCACCTAAGTATGTCACCTTTCGAATGACCTCTTTGTAACCGCATTAAGAAAAGTGTATCTTGAAAAAACTTAGTAAATCAGTAACAGGAATCTTAACAATTGAGTTCTATAACACTCATAACTGGAAAGATATCGCAAAGAAAACATGCATTAAGCATTATTTAATTCGACTGTTAGTAAATAGCGCCTTCTTGAGTTCTTTCAATAAGAGGTAGAAATGCGGGAAATATTTTGTGACAACTAAATGTTGAGGTCTTCTGCTTTCGCTTCCGCATGGTCACGACAACTTATAACATCGTGCAAAGTAGCTGCACAGTCGACGCCGATGTTGCATATAAGTCGACCAGTAGCGGTTGGAACCTGTACTATAGGCGATGATCATAACTGTCCATTAATTAGATATGCGAAACAGTTTAGCTCTAATTGAAGAATTTGACTTTAGACTATCAGTTCTCATTGACAGTGTTTGTCGACCGGGTGAATCCATGTCTGGCAAGTTGTAACAGAGAAGTAATTTCTGGGTGTGAATCGCGCTTAATTAAACCAGTTTAAACTCATAACAGTATTTTTGAACAATTTACACCAAACAGTAGTGAAAACAGAAAACATCTTGTTACAATACCAGACGCGTTCATTCGGATATTTTAGCATATTCCAACAGGAGTACTTAAATTTTGTGCTATGCCAAAGTATCTGAGGGGAGAATCGAAGACGTGTATAGACATACCAGTCTGACTAGAAATAATGACAAATAAATCAAAAGAGTTGAGCCGGGTTTCTTGATACCGAAAGACTACTTACCGTAGACGTATCTGAGCCTACTCAACGTTGCTCTGTATTGCTCTTAAAAATAACACCTGCAAGGCTACTTCGCTCATAAAAATCATTTTATAACTCTCAACTGTGTGCAATTAGCAGTAAGCAAATACGGTATTATGTTCCAGGATAGTATTTCAAAAATCTCTGTCCGTTTGCTAAATCATGCGTAGACCGGACGCCTGACGAAAAACATGTGGTGTTCTTTACCACATGATTATCATTTTCTTGAAATGGGAACGCCTAAATTTATGTTCTTGTATCGGCTAAATACACACCGCTAATTTATATGCATATATGTCCCTAAAAGTATGATATTTGTGGCCAACTGCTGTCTTTTCGATTGACGTTGTTACTTTATTCCTATCGCTAACAGGAAACGCAAAGCAATAGCTCTATTAAAAAATGAAGATGAATAGCAATACATGCCGACATTGCGAGAAAATTGCGTAAGCAGTTCATACGCTTGGGTTTGCAATCGACCCAAATGCACATATTTAAATCTGCGAAAGAAAGCATATTTGGGGCCGCCCAGCCAAGTAGTTTCAATATGATACTTTGTAGTTCCTTATCCCTAAAGACGGTTAAGCTGCGATAAGTGCTTCAGAAATCTAGATTCTATATATTCCTTTGACGTGATTAAAATGGAAAGTTTGTGGATACAGAAATCCCTCTTGGATATACCATCATTTATAATACCTAATTTAGCACTAATTTAAAAACGTATTCTACATGAATTTGCTTTTCATAATAAACGTGGGTAAATCTGTATGTGTAATTCCTTCTGAATCGATCGTTGGCTGTTTATTGATAAAATAAATCCTGTAAAAAGCGTCGATTTTCCACTCTACGAGAGCAGCATGTTTTGGGCCCGTGCTGTTTTTTCATTGTTGTCTTGAGAAAAAAAATCCATTTTATGGGATATATGTATTTGTGCTTATGATGTTTACTTACATGGCTTTAGCCGCAGGTAAGCATATGCAACAGCTGTTTTATGCTCCATCAGAAAATAAATGCATGCCTTTTATTTATTGCTCTATACAGCCGTCCGTTAAAGGCTTTTCAAATATCATGTAGCACACATTGCAGCCCTCGGACAACATCAGTGCTGACTAATGGACCCTCGTGGTTCAACTCGAAGTCAAACGTGGCTAAAAACATAATTTTATGCAAAAGCGACAGGCGAAGAATTAACGCCAGTCTTGATTTCTATGAGACACAAATTGACTTTTCAAAGGCGAAATTTAACAAGAGCGGTACGTTTTCAGGCAGATCGTTAAGCAAAGCGCGACCATGGCTTGTCTAATTGTGAATTAATACGACAATGTGACGATTGGAAAGCATAATCTACCAAAAACTACATAGTTCTATGCACCCTTGCAAGAGTGTCAAATCATACTTAAAAGAATCGTTGATGATGTAGAAGATGTTAATAAGTTGGCTGCGTGGTCCAGCAAGTGGCTCAAAGCGTTAAACGTATCCAACTGTGTAGTCTTGCGACTAGAATCTGGACGGAGGTGCTTCCCAAAGCATCAGTACATCATAAATGGGGTTCCACTAAATGAAGTGGACACGCACAAAAAACTAGGTGTCTGGACATGCTCAAACTTGCTGCCCTCTCAGCACTGCAAACGAGTCGTCCAAAAGGCAACCAGCACCATGCACTGGATTAGGCGTGCCCGCAAAATCTTTCCTCCAGAACTCGCCTCACAGATATTCGGCACATTCGTCAGACCGCACTTGGAATACGGAATGCCATCATGGATGCCCTGGATGAAGAAAGACAGTGATGCCATAGAGCAGGTGCAACGACGGGCCACAAAACTGGTGGACGGTGTCAGGACTCTGTCATACGCAGAAAGACTGATCCAGTTAAATTTGTTCCCCCTATCCTATAGAAGAATGAGGTGTGACCTATTATGGACATTCCGCATTATCCACGGGCATGAATGTTCGCTCAAGACTGACGACTTCTTTGAATTCACGACCACGAGTCACCTGCGCGGTCAACCTTGCAAAGTCAAGCGGGAGCGTACACGCCTAGACAATCGGAAGTTTTCTTTCAGCCAGCGTGTTGTTCGGCCATGGAACTCACTCCCAAGTGAAATAGTGACATCTGATACAATCGCTGTATTCAAAAGGCAGCTGGATCGTTTGATATTTAATAAACGACGACTTTCACAATAGGACTACCTGCGGCCAGTCATATATTTCATTTCTTGATTTCATCCTTACTTAACACACCACTGACTCTTAATGAGATGCCCCCTCTCAAACTATGCAAATGTCTGCACTTTATGCTGATTGTATATAACTGCACTTAAAATGTCATGTGTACACTGAGAAGAGCCCCTGCCGCACCCTTAGCAGACCCGCATTGTGAAAGTTTCCCGGGAAACAAATATGTTACAGACAAACTTTTAGTAAGATGTACATTGAACATTTAACTTTTATGTGCCGTTTTCAATAGGGTCATCAAGGGCATTGCCTATTACCCTAAAATACAATTCAATATTGATATGAGATTGTTTGATATTTTGTTTAGCTCGACTACTATAGTCGAGGTTTTTTCTGACTACATAGTTGCGGGTCATTTACATGCAATTTGATGCCCCAACTACTTTCAACGTATGATGTTTGTGCGTGTTTGCTTGGTGGAGGTAAGGTTTAAGATGAAATTGCTGTAATTTGCCAACCTATGACAACCACAAGTCTAAATTCGCAGATCGCGCAAATCAGATGAGGGAACATACGCTTGACCACGTTATTAAAAACAGAATAAAAGCAATTTGCTAAAAACGCAGGCACAGTTGTGGTCATTGCCAGGCGATTTGAAACTCGGTCATAAATATAATGTTGTCTTTAAAGTTAATTATGTGCGGGAGCTAGCATTATACTCCGCTATAACTCGTTATTATCAATGCTCGATAATGGCCGTTTTGTATAGTTTCCAGTTTTTTTTAGGGGAGACTAAATATTTGGGTATTCCACCTTCAATGCTCTTATGTCAATGACTATACTACTCTGCCGTCAAATGCTAACCATGCGAACAAAATCGTTCCTATTCGCTTGGATTATTCAATTCCGGTCCTGATCCTAAACCTGATTCTAACTTTAGCATTTGTCGAATCGTATTAGCGAGCCCGATCAAGACACTTACCCGCATCCCTCCTTCAATTCAACCATGGTTAGTGTTCAATAGAATCCGAATTATATAGTGTTTCTATTCTAGTAAAATATCTCATTAATTACCTGGGTACTTTGGCCGCTGCGTTCTAATTATTTGTGTGCGGCGATTTGTTTCTGACCTAATGATGTTGAGGTCGACACGCATGTTCCGTTTGACAACAAGCGCGACGGAGGTAAGTTGGCGATTAATTTTTTTTTCTAATGACAAGGTTGACGGATAATAAAAAGCACTGGTATGGCGAGTGGGGCTGAATGTTGTGAGGCTTTCGATACATCTTTGGTTTGTTCACAAACTCTTGCACATTTAGCGTTAAATAGCTTCACTCATAGCACCTGACTGAGCACATTGCACTACTGGTTACAAAGATATGTATCGCGACTAGTACGCATGACTGGATGCGAGGTGCGAGATCATATGTATTCATTTAACGTTTTCTCAAAATAGGTTAGTTTTTCCGTTAGGTCTTTTTTATGAGTAAACCGTTTAAGTAAGTTAGATTCTCCAACCTCTGCCAACATTTTACCATTCGGGATCGCAGACTGTAGATAGGAAGTCTGTATGGGGACGAATAACAACCAGCGACTGGTCGATCAGTTTCGTCTTACATCATTTGGCCGGCCTGCACAGGTTCTCAGTGTTGAGACTTTATTTAAACAGGTTTATCATTCGAAAACCTTATATCAAGCGGTTATCTAGAGTGAGAAACAGTAATTGCAACTAGACTTTGTAATCACGCATTTAATACTTGTGAGTGTAGTTTTGCGAGCAATTAATATTTGATTACCGAAAGCCTCTCTAAATGAACTAGATTGCAGGGAAATGTTCATCATTCGAGAACCTTGAGTAAATACGACAGATTCAAAAAACAATGGACAGTAAGGCTGACAAAAAGGCCTTCACAACAGCCTTGTCCATGATAGCGCAAACATAAAGGACGCCATTGAAAGACGAACTTGTATGCCATCAGCACAGTCGCTTAGCTGTCACACGACCGTACGCGGAGGCGCTTCTGAAGTTAGTCGAGACCGGTATGGCAAGGGCGCATTGACGCTCCCGACGGTGGCAAATTCGTTTCCGGGGAGTCACAACCTTATTTTTGATAGTCATATCCTGCAACCGGCAGAATAAGAGTTTCACGTCGTCGTTGCTCAAGCGTCTGTTCGCTTTGTCATTCTACGTTTCCTTCGAAAATTTGCATATTCCGACACATTCCTACTTCAATCATCCTTCTGTGCGAAAATGGGCATCACTATGCCCGGTGATTAATCTAGATACCAGCGTTGTCTTTCCTGGTCGTTTTCCGTTCGGATTGTAGAAAAGCGGTAAAAAATGTCCAAACCCAAACTGTGCGATTTCTGCCAGCAAAATTTGGTTTAATTTATCTCATGAGATCAGCTTCCGGTATCTAAGAATAGTCTGGGTATCTGCACGGGTGTTAAAGGACATGCAGTAGAAGCCCTGATCTACAAGGGGAAGTAATTGGTTCCAGTAAAAGTTGACGACCTTTCACTAGAACAATGGGTTTGGAAGTTACTTGAATTTATTTGAAGCTCCGCTTCTTATAAGAATAGTTTATGTGTGGAAGACAGGTCGGATATCTTGGAATTTGTGGCGCAACTGTGTAAGTTACCTGAGAAACACTGCACGTTAATTTTGCCGCGCTGGCAATGTTACTGATAATATCCTCAATGTACGGCATTATTGACGGCGAAGTCAGTGGATTGCGGAAGAGTTGGGAAGCATAAGCTGCTTTCATTTCGTGCGGTATTATATTGTTGGGCCACACCATGTCGATTAAAGGAAATTTGAGGTTCAGGGAAAAATTTTCATAATACTTTTGTCGGTAGGGCTGATGTACGCGTCAATTAATGGAACTAGTGATCAAATATGTTGACATGCAATGTGTCCATGCAAAATATGCAGCTATATTGGGCACTTACTAATCGAATTTTAGATCTATTTACGATAGCAAATCCATCATCAAAATGATATTCTATAGTAGAGTCCCATACTTAAGATCTTCTTAATATCCCTTAATGATGTACCTAAATATATATTATGTGAATATGCCGCAAACGAATTTGATTAAATTTCCTCCTCTTTCAGCTTTTATCCATTAAGAAAGCCAATTCGTAACTGGGAGTTAACATGGCTGAAAACAAGTGATATATTTTCGAACAACGCAAAAAGCACGCCTTTATTCCGGTTTCGTCCGCTCCACAGTTTCAAGTTAATATCTGGTACCAGTAGTAGGCGAAAGCGATTCATTTGATATCGCTTGATATCTGACATGTTACCAGACTAAAAATAAGCTAACGATATTCTTTCACTAATGTTTACTGCATTTTATTGGGTCTTTTCTCACAGCACTGCTTTGAGCAGATAATCATATCGTGTGTCAGCGAAGCGGAAAATAGAAAACGAGTGAGATATGAGTAAAATTAATAGCGATGGACGAGATAAAATTACGGGTTTGCTATTTGAAATTTACGTTGAATTCTAAAGGACCCACAGTTGTGTGATTTGCCCGAACATAGTCATGCATAAAGGGTGAACTCTATTGGCGCTCTTTAAGATGTTATATTGAACCCGTCTTTGTGGCAGAATAGAAGAAAGTTTTGCAAATTATGCGACTGACCCTGGTGTGCTTTCTCATCTCTTTTGCCTGTGGGTGGGCGTGTACAATATACTCTTGTATTCGCTCTGTATTCGCTGCACTACATCTTTTTATGCATTTCCTTATACAAGGATTGGGGTATGTTATATTGCTCAGGGCAATACGAACTATCGTATGGAGCCTAAATCGCGCTTTCATTGTCAACAGCCGTCACGAACGAACCGTCTATCTGCAATGCATTTCATCGGGCTGTAAAAACGTATGTGCTTACGACGTTAAATACATTATACGAAATTGCTTCCTGCACTGGGAAAATTAGGAAGTTAACATTCGAACGCAGCCCGTTTGCGAAAATCCCGTAAAATGTCATTGATACTGCTCCATGGAGTTAACGCGTTCTGAATCGCACCAAGGGCGACCTTCCGTTTATAGGGATAAATTAGCGTAAAACCATGTCATGGGGCATCGGTTTCGAGGTTAAATGCAGCAGTATTAACATCCGACTTGCCTTTTTGATTTCGCAAAATGCAGCAAATTAAGATAGAACAAATGGTCTGCAATGATTGGTCGTGTCATTTGGCAGTAGCCCTGTGTTCCCAGAAGTTAACATGGACTACGTGCTCAGCACACAGATAGACAAAATCCTACTAAAATAAGTTGCCACTATTATACGGAAATTCCGCAGTTTTTATTTTGGTTTGATTTTGAGCAATAGATGATCCCTGCAATATTTTGAAGTCAAGCAGGTGACGGCAATCGAAAATTCCGTGGCGCGGGACGCAGAGATCAGGACATTTTTCAGGGTAAAGCAATTGTAATATAAGATTCGGTGTTTGTTTTCTATGTGTCCACTCTTAGTAGCAATGGACAAATAAAATGACAATTGAAGTTTACTTCTCGCACCGCTTGCAACTTTTTCAGTAAATCACTTTTCTTTTCCTCATTCAGATTTGGAGAAACGCCGGTGTCCAACAAGGCAGAAATCCCTTTTAATTGATAAATTTGTAGAAAGCAGCATCGACAGGGTGTTTCCGTTGCAGTTTGAGAAAAATATTAAACCAAATCAAAGGGTAGAATTTCAAATGAGTATAATGAAAACAGTGAAAAATGTGGCATGTGAGCTGCTGGGCGTCCTACCTAGAAAAAGAATCATTCGCTTCCAATGTTTCGTTGAGGTACCGCGACTTTTATTGCAAATGGACAAAAAGGTCAGTCATTTTCCAATTAAATATTGTCCTAACAGTGGGCCAAATCGTCCATTTTTCTGTCGAAATTGCGTCTTGACAGTTTGCATTCCATCAGAATAGCATTTTTCAATATTAAGTGTCTACTTAGCATTTATGTCCTATAAATTCCTATTTGTGTTCCATAAATCCTAAAGGACGTTGACGTTGCCAATTCCCAAGGTATCCGTTCGGACTCGGATAATTCCCTTAGCCTATGGTTAAGAAATGTGACGTTGAATGCAACGGCGATTTATCTATACGACAACAAGCGTTCAAATACACTTGCTTTATCGGATTTGACGTTCCCCAATCTCTTTCAAATTGCACAAAACGATATGAGCACTTGTGTTCATCAGAGCATTACATTTTGGGGCAAAGCAGCCCTGGCGAACGTGGAATCGTTTGCTCGTATGGCTTTTCAGGAACTACATACAATGTTCTGTACATACGGTTGAATTTTAAAACGTGTACAAAGTTACTTTAAATACACACTTGTCAATCAGTGGTAACGTTCCGTCGAATCAATTGTAAAAAGTCGGCGACCTCGATGGAATTCTTAACCATGACTGCAAGAGCAAGACAAGACCGCAGGCAAAGATCCAACCACCTGGCCTACGTAGCCGAAGATGTCCATGGGTATATAATCACGCATATTAATTAGTTAAAGATTTTCATAGAAAACCCGGCTAGAAGAAATTTGTTCTTATATGTCGCCAAGTGATTATTTACTCTGAAAATACTAAATTCATTTTTTTTCGTTGGAATTCACAGGGCTTTTGTGCGCATACGGTGAGAATGCTTAATTTTGCGGATAACACGTGAATACCCAGCTGATACTGTACAAGTAACTGGATCAACAAATCATGGCGTCTTGATAATCAGATCCTTCAATAGTTATTTTAAATGGAACAAGAAAACACGACATATTGATCTTAGTTAGATAGACAAACCCGGGAGCGAAAAAATCAGAAGTGCTACGTTAAAAAATTGCGTATCCATCCATTTTGGAATACATAGCTTAATTATCAGAATTAAACGTCAAATAGGTTCAGAAATGGTCGTCTTTTAATTTTCGCAGATAGTAACGTAATTAGGAATAAATCTGTTTTATCTAAGGTCTTTAGGCGTAGACTGAATTCGTACGTATAGAAGAGCAGAAATGGCGCTCGTCCAATTGTACAGTACAAATATTTAAATGCAGCCATCTCGGCTATGTAAGGTTATGCTCACACTGACTTTCCAGTCTGCAGATGCAATTGCTCGGTGATGGTTACTGCAAACGCTGGTTCTTAAGTAAGCTTTCTCGCATAGGCTCGGTTTATAAAAATGCATTGGACATCGAGAGCTTTCAATTGATGAGTTTGCCAAGGTGTATAAACTCTCAACATTACTGCTGTAAACGATATTCAGACCGGCAAACAGTCTTCTTAATGGTCGGGAGAAATATGATAGGGTCTTTCATTCATCAGCTGTTCATCCAGTCTCCAGACTTTGTGCAGAAGCTGTATGTGCGTGGGTTTATTTTTCACGCGGACAACACTCGGACGAGCACTGTCATTAGTGGCAGTGCTGGTGACACAAATAACGCAGTAAAACACACAAAGTTGTGTTGCAACAGTTACTACACAGTCAAAAACTCTGAGAATTCCCTAAAAGCGCAGGCGTGAACGTGTTGCAGTATTGAAGAAGAACAATACAAGCTATCAGGTCGCGGCTCAATCGACGAAACCTACTGCGCCATTAGATGTAACTAAACGGACATTTTCGTGAGATTGGCAAAAAGGCGAACAAGGTACAGTTCGGTTTCCCTTGCTCTTCCATTTATCTATTAACGAAGTCCTGCTTGTCTCTTTTAAGTTAGCTGGCCTATCTGGCAGTTGTAGAAAACCAAACATCCGTGTGCACTTGCCTTCCGTCGCTCTACATTTCGATTACATTGCGCATATATTCCCGTATCCCCTCCTTCCGGTAGCAGGCCTATTAGCATACTGCATTTTACGCAGGTCTAACTGGCCGTATAGTGTCTACCTCTGTGAGTGATTTGGCTTCACGCGTTATTCACACTGAGTGTTTTGTTCTCAAAAATAGTTGTCTGATAAACACGCCGACCTATTTTAGTGCATTAATGGCCACGATTATCCTAGTTGACATTTTCTGTTTGACGTCGTCATGCTTATGCTGTTATTGTCGGCTGCGTTATTGTCAGAGACAGACTGGCTTACTGCCGCATTTTTCATTGGGTTACATGAAATGACATGAGATAGTTTCTCCTAAATGTGACCGTTTTGCACTGCGTGTTTGGAAGGCGTACAGCACGCTTACACCCAGTCGACTTAAACTATCCCATCATAGCAGAACACTGCGTGTGCAACGAGACAATGAAATAAATAGCAGAATATTGAACGATGCTCCCCTCTTGAGAATTCATTTGCATTAAAAATCATCGCACTGCATTCTGCGAAACTTAAATGGACCCAACATATTTCGTTCAGAAGATGGAACTGATAGAGAAGGCCTATTGATATATTATTACCAAAGTACACTTATTCGTCCATTTGCCATAGCTATGCCGATGGTTATCTTATCCGAATTTAAGTAAATGACTTTAGTGCGCGGAACTATCATGTTAGCACAAATAACAAATAGATGTCCTCATGATTAAACAGGAAGATAATTCAATAAGGTGAT
>CACRXP010000209.1:928567-962481 GCA_902702965.1 Spirometra erinaceieuropaei
AAATTGACCATGAACTACTATTAAATGTTGTCCGACAGTAGATATTCACGAATTTACTCTTACTTGTCAGGCGAACAAGGCGCTACCAATCAAATCTCCGTATGAATTTATGTAAAACCACTGGACTGCGCACATGTGCTGAAACGCCGTTTAAATGATGGGGCAAAGGCCGATGGTTGTTCTCTTCAGTTTCTATCACATGTTTAAATTCGATGGTAATACGTTTCATTTCTGCTTCCAAGAACCAGATTTGTTCTCTTTTGAAAATTAAACGTTAGCCTTTGATGGATTACATAGTATTTTTTGGAAAATATATAGCAGCTCTAATTTTTAGACATTGGCTGCTGAGAATTTAATCGGCATTAACAATTCACATATCGTCTATTTGCATTGTGGGTCTAATTTATCATATTCCAAACATATGGCAGCATCCGACATTTAGAAACCACTTGCTATTTTATTTTAAATGCAGACTTCCAAAAGCTTTAAGTTATCCATAGCAGTCGGGCATGTACTTTGACTTATGTTTTTATTTTTTTCAAAAAGCGAGTTTTTCTTTTATTCCTTTCGACAAAGCGGTGTCGCCTATGCAAATGCGGCGACTCACTGATTGCAACAGAATCCCGTTCAATGATGGATTTGCAAATATACTTGATTATTTACTGAGCAAGTTGACTTCAATTGAAATACCCGCCAACTACGTTGAATTTGGAAACAGGAAATGCAGTCTTGTTTTTTTCTGAGTTTGGACGCACAAATGAATGTCGTACTCACACGTCGAGTTCCTCAAACAGATTCAACATACTTTGCAATGTAACATTTCCGGGGACTGCTCTACATTTTTCAAACAGTGTTCGATAAGCCATTCACTCAATTAATTACTTTTGCGTTGCTGAAACCCATGAAAACACAATCAATTAAATTATCCAGGTTTGTGATCTACGACGCAATTTCATTTGGTGTATTACACAAACAGATACATCGCCGTACTGCCATGGGGCATGTTAAAGAAAGACCAAACACACTCAGCGATTAGTTGCATATATCGTTCAGTGAACTAATCCATTAAGCCCGATCGCGCAAACAAAAAAGAAGCAAGGCGTATGTATCTATGAAGTTTATGCAATTGTCGTGTGCCAGAAAACCCCTTCCTTGGTATTTGTATAATTGCACACTGTAATGAAGTTTCGTCCGATTTCTCTCATATTTATGAACAAGGTTCTAAGATCTAATACCTCATTTTAAAACTTTGTCCGATAAACCACTTACGTGTGTGCGTTTAGCTTTTAGCTCCCAAATTCCGTCTGGACTCTGTCGGCAAACAATGCAGACGTGGTTGCCGAAAGAATAACTTTTGTTTATATAAACGCCATCGGTGAGGCTGCATTTGAGCTCAGTTTCGGGGATCATATGACTGGCCTTGATGTTCTTCGCATGATTCACGCACTTCCGCGAATTTTCGAAAGCATATATTTGTATATTTTGAAAGGCGATTTTAATAAACGACATCCATGGGTTTATTTGGCGTTACACCGGGTGCATGCATTTTTGTTTCACCATGAGTTAAAGTGGCAGCTTCTCTTTTGTATTTTAAATTTAAACACTGGTAACAAATGAGAAATATAATTATTGCGTCTATGCATTCTATATTGTGGAAACCTAATAAATATTAAAAACCGGTACATTCATTCTAATCTTGAGGTCCGGTTATGTTGTCCGTACTGCATTTGAGGGTGAGTACAAATTAACCGTCTAATCTGTTGATGGGGGTAATCTCTCGGATTAAGCCCTGACTAGATTAACCGAAAAACTAGGCGCAATTCTACAACTAGGATTGTTGAGGCGAGATAACTGACACAGTTTATGCGAGACTGCATTAAGAGATACCAGTATGCGTGCGCCGCGTCCATACAAATCAACCGGCCAAACGAAATCGAATGCAGGGTCACCAAATAGTCTACCTAACACCGCTTCTTAACATACTCAGCAATTCCAGAGGTTATCGGGAGACGGCCAGACAAAAACCACTCTATGCATCAGATTGTGTTACCACTTTACTCTACAAAGATTTGTCTTTTGAGGTCGCAGTCAAATTAGTCCATCTAGTTTAAGGCAGAATGTACGGCTAAAACAAAATCAGTGTAAGCAAGCTGCCGGTAGTAAATGATTCAAGACTTACAGTACGCGAACTATCTCATGAAATCTGACAATAGAAATTGATGGGACGACTTCCGTATGGACGCCTTCAATATCGAGCATTCTGTTCGTTCATCCGTTTGCTTTTCTTGTGAAGAAATTGCATTTACGTTATTTTATTAGGTTCAATATCAGTAAATGTTGGCGAACATGGACATTAGAATACATTCGTTCAATTCCCTATGCTAATATATGCCCCAACTTATGGTTACGCATCTGAACGACTTTTTCATTGAAAGGATAGTAGTTTGCCCACGAGAAATTTAATAAACAGATTTAGCCGAATGCAAATCCGGTGTTAATTGTGGTGATCAATCTGCTCAAACAAAGATTATTTTAAGAAAACTAGAGGATTCCTCAATTCCTAGATGTAAAACTAGCAGATATGTGTGATGCAATAAAGTGAAGTAATAAATCAGATAGGGATTCCTTCTTTTAAGTTGGCTAATATGCTTTCGCCGTTCAGAAAATTGTACCACAACGAAGTGCTAATTTCCAGTTTTAATCATATTTTACACTACTTGTCGTGTAGAAAATTTTCTGTGAATACTTTATTTAAAAAATAAAACGAGCAAAACAGTAATAGTGAAAGCAAAATATCCGTATTTATATGGGCGCTCTGCCGTGCATTCATAATCAAATAAGGGAGTCTAAAGCAAGCACACACTGTGGAATTGGCATCCATATAGTACCTGTGCTAACTCATGAAATGTTATGAATTAACACACGATTTCAACACAGAATTGGTAAAGACTAGGGCTCCCAAAGTCTGATAGCGGAAAATAAATGGTATGTCGAAGAATAAAGCAAACTTTGGTTTAGAAAATATTATTTACGAATAGAAAAAATATTTTCGAAATAAGTTGCATTTTTGAGAAACGCCTGTATTACAAATAAGTTAACAAAGGCTACGGATCAGGGCGTATAAATGTGGAGTGCGCATAAAAAGGCAAAAATAATAAAGAACTGAAATAGATACAAAAGATCTGTACTTTGCTGACTGTCTATTTTAATAAATAACAGCAGAAAGTCTGTCAGACATAGGCATGACGAGGTTGTCTGTGGGGAATTGTAAAATGCGATTATTGAGTATGAAATCTAATTTGTCCTGCATTGAAAGAGCCTTCTTAGCTTTCTGCCAATATATTTTGACTATTCCAAAAAGATTTGCAATAGGATCCAAATTGGGACTTTTGGCTGGTATGAAAATGGATTTGAGGCTACGTGCACAGAGAACGGTCGTTGTCTAAAATGTTAGATTATATTTGCAGGCGATATCAAATTTGTACAACCTTAAAACGGTAGAAAGATGCATTGTCGTGCATTATCCATTCGGCGCCGACTTAAATCGTTGTAGCCAAAAGCATTCTTGACAATAGCTGTTGATTCTGTCGTATGTTGACCGCACTACAGGCCGCTCGCCGAATTTAATCGCCATCCAAACCATCATCCGCCGACAGTTCTTGAATGTTGCCGTCTGTCATGTGCGTTCTCTTGGGAAGTGCTTTCCACAAATGACGGTTTGTTGCAATTTCGTAGGTTTTTCTAAAAATAAAACCTAATCTAGAAGAAAACTGTCTTCCAAGATGAAATCCTGTGATCAAGAAAATTCATTGCAAATAGAAGCTGTTCTCCAATTAGTTTTCTACTTAAATATGGCTAAATCATTGCCTTCTGCTTCTACAGTTCAAATTCTTTCATCCTTTTCCTAGTTATGTTCATAGTGAATATCTGCAGATGTTCACGTTGAATGGTCTCAATGGGCATGCAATGAAACTTTTTTAATGTTTGACGAATAAACTCGTCGTCGTGCTTACTTGTGGATCGTTTGCGTCCCCCAGCTTATTTCTAGAAAACAGGTTTATCATTAATAATGCGCCACATTACTTACAGTAAAAATACTAGCTAACGACTCATTCGGGATTCCCTCCGCCGCTAATTTTCGAATACGCTGGAAGTCAACTTCGGATAAGTATTTTTTAGACAAAGGTATTGTTTGGCGTGACAGAAACACGTGACGGCATGTCGCGCGAACTTAATATATATTCGTTTATGACACGTATTTTCGGTTTGGCAAAACAATCACGCCTATAACCTTTTTTATTTTGATATTTTAAAACATAAATCTTTACGGATTTTTAGATGAAAAATCACACCTTATTTCCTGAACACAATAAGATATTATTTATCCGCATTTCCCTGATTTTCTTGATAGTAAAATTTTTTTGAGTCTACGAAAGTTAAGTGAACAGTATCTTTCTTTTATTGATTCTCTTAAACATATTAATAAGGTTAAAATAGAATTTCGATCCGAAAGCTTTTATGGCGTAGAAAACTGCTTGAATATCAATAATTTTCCGATTTCGACTAAAATCAGCCTGTTTTTTACTTAATATACAGATTCATATCGAAAGTTCCATCAGCAAACGGCCTTTTTGTTTATATTTCTACTAAATAAACACTAAATACGCTACAGTTTCCACTCTTATTTTGACCTCCGCAATTCATGAGTTAGCACAGGTAATGTATAAAGAAAAAGGCTTGTTCTAACGTTTACGGGAGAAAAAATATCAGCAAATTTTGGGAACGCGAAAGAACCGGTCAACAGTATTAAATTAGGACTTCGCCTCACCATGCAAAAATGTAAATTCCACAGAGATCTGTCAACTGAATACCCTAATAAAGCACTTCTCAAAGTGATAACTAATTGAACAAAGTCTCCTTATTGATCGAGGGTATATTCGTCGCTCACTTTCGTTGTGGTCGGCCATTTTTCTCGAAAATCGGGTTTGATGTTTGAATGCGTCTTCCGTCTGACCCAACAGATCATCTTCGTGAAAATGAGCCCCCCAACACTCACTTATTCGGTAAAAGTCTTCAAGCATAATCTCATTTTAAAGTTCATAACAGACAGGTAATTCAGAATCTGTCCTTAAGGAAGATCGGGTGAAAACACCGAAAATCATGACGGCGATTGAAATACCTGCCAACAACGTTGAATTTGAAAACATGAAATGCAGTCTCGCTTTTGCCGAATTGTTACGCAAATTTGCATGTCGCACTAACACGTCAATATCAACAAGAAAATGCAACGTTCTGTGTAACGTGACATTTCCACGAGACGCAGGATACACCTGCTTACCCATTTTCCCTTTCTGTTTAGAAGGAATTCACAATTATATTCATAGCTAATACTTAGTTTATAGAACTTAAGTCATTTTATGCAAATTTCCCCAATGCATGTCAATTTATTCAACGAGTAATCACAGCTGCTGAATGTGAAAGTCGAACGAATTGTCCGTAAATATTACAAAGATACAATGAACCTGCTCAATAGCAACGGCGGATATCCTACTTTGTATGAGTCCATGTATGGGATCCCGCTTGTCCGAAAACTAAAAGTCAAACTATATCCAGGAAATAAACACCGTGATCATAGGTATGGCTACTGCGGCTTGCAACATTCACTTTCGTGTGCAAAATAGTAAACATTTTAAGGATTCTTCCCTAACCCCCTCTCATATGGGTAAGTTTGTCGTGATCTCCACCCACTAACGTCTTTTCTTTCAATTTCCAGAACCCCAAGGGATGGACGGTTTCGGTCGATAAACTAGACTGGCATGGTTGTGAATCCGATTATATTTGCCCAAAATGACGGCGGGTTTCTGGACTCCATGGCCTCATCCTAAGGAGGTTCGTCTGCATTCGAGCCAATGCACTTCGGGAAGAACATTCTAGACAAACTGAACAGTACTTCGAATACATAGATCGATCAGCCTCGAGGGGAGTAGCCAATAAAGAGGTGTCATGATTATGCTGATTGCGCGATAGAGAAAACGCACGCGACCTCCAGTGATTGGCTGGCTCTTGTTTTTGGAAGTGCAGGCACTCTCAACATCAACACAATGTGCATGAATGCAACGTTTCAGCGTAAGCAGCCAGTTTGTAAATTATATATGTAAAAGTTTGACTGGTCTTCATATTCTATGTATTTGTTAAACTAAACCGAATGACCTGAGTTGAAGCACAAACTCACGAGGAGAGTTCAGGAACCTAGTAAGTAGCGCAGCCGGGTCAGCAGCATCGAACACATTGGGAGGATGTGATGGCGAGGTCATTTCTATGCATCCAAACGCATGGCTGTGTATTGATCCTTTGCGTACGTGCATCATAACCGCTTATTTCTCAGTTTAATCCATTCTAGCCGAGCATTTTTAAACATTTTCGGGATCGATCCCGAAACGTGGCATCCCCAATCATCAACTGTACGTGTCCACACGACCTAACCGGCCCAGAATTAACATAACTCCCCCCATGATGCCCTTCTCACCCACTAGGGAGAGGCCATTTTGGAGTCTAAAAGGCTGTACATAAGAACACACCAACACTGAAATCGAGACAGCCACGTTGCTTGAGTGTTCTACATATGCCTACGGCGAGAGCAGTGACGGCGCAGATAGTTCGCGAGGTCCTCTGATGACAGGCGTCAAGCATGCCTACTCGCAGTTTCATAATTCTGTATCGCCATCGCGTACAGGCGCAATCCACGCAGGGGTCGGGGGTACGCATGAACCCACCCACGCCTTAGGCATGAGCTAAGATTACGCGCTCCAGCCCTGTCGACAAGCTTCTGTCCATTAACCAGGCTGTCGACCTCAGTCACATGACGTGCAGCTGACTTCGGCACGAGGTGATATGGCCCCCCGTCGCACCCACGCACTCAGTTCGATGTTCGCGTCCCGGGAACTTCGTGTGAGAGTACTAGTCGCAATTAATACGACCCAGGGGACTAATTTCTAAGGTCGGCATATGCAACTTTTCCAACGAAAATGCTGAGATGGAAAGCAAGTAGTCGTTGGAAATTAGAACTCGGCTCCATTTTTAAGAGTATGGTCCTACCGGCCGACTGTTGTTTCTGATGCTTTCAACCGGCTGCACCGCAACAAAATAAAAACAGGAAGAATGACTTGCGCACGAAAACCCTATGTCTCCCGTGACGCATTCGGCATACGGACCTCCCGTGTCCGTTTCTATAAGATACCTAGGCAACTATGCGCTGCAGAATGTGCCTGCAGCAGTCGAAGATGGGGACAAACCTGTAAAAAACTGAAGGCAACGTTACATTTACAAATTTAAAAATTCGATCGGTTAACAACAATATGATCTGTTTAAATACGAACGTTTCGGGTAGAGAATTGTGGTATTCAGTAGTCTTTATTGGCGACGAAGTAAGTTTTTCTAGCAAAACGCGAATAGTAGATAAATGGGGGATTTGCATGGACTCCGACTTTAAGAATGCTAGTCTCACCTTCCAATCTCTAGAGTCTACAAGTTTTTTTTTCGCAGTTTTTATCCTATAGCACAGTTTACATGTTCATCGACCATCAATGTCGACGTTGGAGCTGTGCCGTTATCTTTCTTTTTCCAGCCCTCGTCAACCATTGACGATGGCAAATGATTTCTGAAGACGTTGCTATATCAATTGCAGGTCCGACTCAGCATTCAACAGGATTGGTCGGCCGTCGTCTCGTGATTTCAGCATGACCGTGTAGGGTGCAGGTACTGTGAAGAGCCGAAGTCTGCAAACGCGAATGTGCATGCGCCAATAGGCCTTGAAGAGCCCGGGTTAGCAATTCTGTCTATCGGTCAGGAATGCCTCCTTGTTTCGCATTACTGAACAATCAAACATGGATTGCAGTTTCCCACCTTCAAACCAAATAGTACGCTTAAGGCTACGACATTCTGCGCATCTACTGGAAACCGCAGACGTACAACATTTGTTTTTAGAACAAATATTCTACCAGTGACTTCCGAATGCGCGACGACCGAGACCGAACTTTCAAAAAAATGAACAGGTAGCACGATACGCCAAACCTGGCCGCACATGTTTTAACTAAAATCCATTTGCAAGTACACCCATATTCCGCGACACATGACAGGTTGCGAGAGGTTCATCTTATCAGCAGTTGATGGACTTCGACTCAAATATTCATATCACATCTCAGTCTGAGAATTGATGTTGTAAATAGACCGATTCATTCCATGTTAAAAAGGTAACTGCAAATGAGAACAAAAAGCAAACACAGGTAATTCTGGGGAGAAATCGATGAGCCAGCCATTGTAGCCATGCCAAGTCAAGCTGTGTCGCTAAATGTGGCTTATCGTACATCGTATGCATATACACCTGTCTGTTCGCTGGTAGTTTGTGAATATCACGAAGTTAGTTCGCCAAAGATAATAGATTTAGGCCAAAATATCCACAAGAACTAGAACTATTAACTTACCGGCATAAACCATTTCATTTTATGCCTATTACGGTTTAGTAAGCAATACAATTCTAATTAAGACTGCAAAGACGAAAAAATGCAAGTCGTTAGATTGACTCCTGTGATGTCCCCCACAAATGAATTGACCTCATATACGTAAACTTAAAAGTATCTGCAAAGGCCTGAGTTCTTCTTCGGGGATGGATGTCAACAGCAGATAGAGAATAGGGTTGCTGAACAAGATAATTGATGTGAATTGTTTCCATGATTTTTGGCAAACTTTTTGTGCGAAGTGCAGACAAAACATACGCTACTCAAACATAGTTTACAGGTGGTTTATTTATGAGCAACATCTGGCACTGATGCAACGTAATTTACCTCGGTGTGGTGTCGACCATTGATTAACGATTGTAATCGCAACATAGCATCCAGCCATAATTCGCCTAGTATGTCAGTATAACACATTTACAACGACATTGGCCTATCCGTGGGCACTTATCGCCCCCCCCTCCCACTTGTTTTTCGCGTTGAGAATCCATATTGGCATTTTAGCTTTCTTATCATGTCAGACAATACACTATTCATTTAATAAGACTTTCAAAGCGCATCTCGATTTTCGATTTAAATATCCAGCAGAAACGCATCAGCTAAAGGGAAATAACCGCGTTATTTCCAAGGTTCCTCGAGAGGCGGATGGACGTTTAAGAAATGCTGCTCGATTTACTTGCTAAAAACAGGCATACTAGCTAAACCTGACGAACAAAATTAACCAAACTTTAAATAAGTGAGCGCACAATTGTTTTGCAACGACTGAGTACTGTCAATATCTATTCTAAAATCGAAACGTCAGATGAGTTTTGCCATTTGAGTACACTCTAAGAGAGACCTTGAGAAATGTAATCATATTTGTCAGCCCAGCAACGACCTGCCAATGAAATTCTCGTTTGACGTTATATAAAACAGCTGATGAATACGCAGGCAGCAGTTCACCGAGAAAGTCATGTTGGAGACACAGATTTCTGTTCTGTTCACTACCTCTTTTCTGCTTGCATCCGCTGGTAATTTTTTCTAGCATTGTTTCATAAATATTGCCCTTAATTGAAAAACAAAGGTTATTTTATTAGCAAATTTCATTTCAATGAGAAAATTATGTGATGTCAGGAGTTAATTGCCATCGCTGTCTTTGCCCTGAAACCTTTCGGTATTAGCCTACCACTAGTCTGCCTTCTTTTGGGGTTTAACGTTTCATAGACGGCACATAGAACGACTTGTTGCGTTTGAAAATCATGTTGTTTTATGTAAAAATCATGATTTGAAAAATTTAATGTTATCCACAGTATAGAGTGAAAAACGTTGAACTTATTTTTCGGTCTCTTTAGCGCAAATTCATCTTTTAATTTTTTGCAATGAACTTAACTCACCTGTTTCTTTATAGAAAGTATAGAAGTGGAGCTAACGCAAATGCCGCGAATCACGGATTGTGGCAGGACATTGTTTACCAATGAATTTGCGAATGCTTTTGATTATTTACTGAACAAACTGAGCACTATTGAACTAGCGGACTCCTACACTGAGGTTAACAACAGAAGGTGCAGTGTTGTCTTTTCCGAATCTGGACGCACAAGCGGATGTCGGACAAGCATATCGCGTTCGCCAAACAAATTCCATATCCATTGCAATGCAACATTCCCAAGGATTGCTTTAATGTTTTTCAACGATGTATGTTATTGCTGTTTATTCGATTAATTGCATGGTGTTGCAGAAACCTAGAATCAAACACATAGTTAATTTTTTTACAGCTTGTTCAGTTTTAACCATGTTATGCGACATCCTAGTACATACTAGTCTAGTCTAAGACGAAATAGCGGAAATACATTTTGCGAAAACATACACCAAACATTATGTAAAAAGTGCATCGCAAAAAAATAACCAGACATACGTTATAACGTCGTACTATATGAAAACCCTCAAAGCTCGTACTATATTAACAAAATGTACACTGCAGATTTATTGGTAGTTACACGGAATTAAAAAGCCTTTTCTCGATTTCTTTCACATAGAAGAATATGCTTGGCCAATAGACGAACCATCATTGCAAAATGCCTGTTAGTTTCTCCAGCCATTAATTTCTTGTTTTACAATTTCAGCCCCACAGTACTGCTTGGATCCGGTCGGGAAATAAGTCTGGCACGGTTGAAGAAATGATTATTTTCGTTCATACTGACGTCGTCGGCGACGTTGCATTTGAGTTCAGCGTAGAGGATCAAACGTTTGGCCATGATGTCCTTCGTATGGTCCATGTATTTCCGCGAATTTTTGAAATCACATATTCGGATATTTTAAAGCACAACTTCAATCAAAGGAATCCATGGGTATATTTGGCAATACATCGAGTTCATGTTCTTATGTTTCACCAGGAAGTCAGGCGGCAGCTGCCTTTATGTGCTTTTAATTAGATCCGTGTAAATAAATTTAAAATAAAATCGTTCTATTAACGCATTCTTCTCCAGACAACGTCGAACGGCATGACGTGAGGTACTAACGTAAGATTACTTTAAGCAAGTAATAGTGAAGACAACTGATTTCTCCCACTTTATATTTTTCCGTTTCACAATTTGAAGGCAAGGATAAGCTGATTGGTTAGACCTGCTCCACTTGCATTTACTGCATTATTTTTACTTATATAAAGGGCTTAATTGCGTGTGCGAGTAGGTTTTTATTCGCAAAAGTGCCGTGAATTCCAAAGGAAAAGTGCCATTTAGCGCAACAAATCCTTTTTTGCACTGTGTGCACCCTACCACAAATTTCTGTGTTAATTACGAGGTCCCACTGGACTCTTCGCAATCAGTGATTTATCAGCTGCTTGCAGCAGCAGCAAAAGGGTCTGCCATCAGTTTACGAAAAATATTATTGGGCGTACGGAATGAACTTATGCAAGCTGTATGTCTTACTTAGCTCAACTATCAGTTAACCGCGTCCAAACTTTCTGTCATTTCATTCCTTTCAAAAATAAAACGTCCTATTGGTTTGCAGCCGTCCGTCATATGCTGCATTCTTTCATGATATCGCCGACAGAATGATGAGAAACTTTCTGATTTAATCGCTTATGTCAGTCTATCACATAAGTAATTCCGGTAAGCGCATTTCATCACGCTTTTGTTCTTGACGAGTTGCCTATTCTATTGAAATTACCGTTAGGATTTCTTGAAGAGTTGGTACAACCATTGTGCAAAGAAATATAGCTAGGCATTTAGTGTCGATCAAGGTTAGAATGAGCGGTCTCGAGATCAATGTTAGTCTGGAAAGACTTTGATATGGGAAAATTTATATGATTGTACACATTATGATTTTCAATATATTGGAAACACGATGATAGCTATGTTTCTGCGTAGATCATCAAGGTCCTACCTCTGAACTTCGATTGAGTTCGTCACATATCCATCACGAATGCATCCTTCGGTAAGATCATGCCTACTTTGAATGTTAGGTATTTTATTTTGCAAATTGTTTGCCCTACTTGAGTAACGTTTGCTCCTTAGTGCATCTGGTGACATGCCTATCCAAAGTACTCATCTGTTTGTTTAGTTTGAGGACAAAACGTCTGAGATGAACTCACACAAATTCGTGTATTTTTAACACGAGCATTATATTTTGACAAAACGTTAAACACAGGATACGGAATTCAATTGTTAATGGCCTTGCCGATGGACTTCTCATGGATCTCTGAAAATTTAGTAAAACACGAAGGCGCCTACAATAATGAGATGAGTTAAGGAAGTTCACGTATTCTGCAGCTAGATCCCATCTAGACGGTCAGACTGTCAAAGAAAAGTTGTGGGTTTTGCCGCATTCTTCTTTCTGTGCCCGGTCAAGTTCGAATATATTTCCAGATAAAGCACTTATATTCTGAACAGATTTCTAACGATGTCTTAGTCTTCGGTGTAAAAAATGCCTTCTCAGCAGATTCTACTAAATGAAAATCTACTCGACGTGTTTATATACATCATTTCATAGGGCGTATGACGCACAGATGATCGGTAGCGATCATGAGACCGCTGTCGGCGTCTGGCATGATGCAATATTACAGAGTTGCCTGCGTACTTTATATACTTATATATATTATGACAGTGGAAGGTGGACTGGGGTTCGAATCTCAAGTTATCCATACTTAAAGTTGGATATAACTTGCTGACGATAGCTACTAAGCCAGAAATGGCCAGTCCGGACTCCCTTGTACTGGTTGGCAAAAAATCATTTAAATGTGTATGGGTATATGTATACTTTGTTTGTCATGTCGAAAGAAGATGAAGACAAACAGACGAATTAATGAATAAGAATACATTTGGATGAAGTTTGCGAAGCTCTCCTGTGTCAATAACCACACTGGTGTCCTGAACGTGCAAAGTGTGTGTGCTTGCTTTAGATCTGATGCAGTCCCTGTCTTATATTCGTGTTCGAGTTACGATCTGTATCCGCAACCTTCACTGCTGATAAGCTTTGACCGTTCCGAATGGCATGAATGATATTGTTTCAGGGCAATTATTCCCACGTTTGTTTAATATAAAAAGTCTAGTTCTTTATGGGCAGATTTGATTTAGTGAACAATAAACAATGCAAAATAAGATTAAACGGTATGTTTGGGCATACAGCTGCCATAAATATGCAAGCGAGTCTCGCAATACACAGTGGGACGTGACACAGTAAAACTGTTCCTGTCTCTCTCTTTTTCCGTACCCAACTAACGTCTTACTATTGGGGATATAGCAGTATGGTATCACATGAACCTAATGTATATTTCTAACTGCTTGTCGGCAGTTTATTAATATTACGTGATTACCGGCTATGGTTGATGGACTTTGGCACAAATATTCATGTATAACGTTCTCGGTCTGAGGCTATAGACCTTGACAAAACTGGTCTAGTAAAACTTCCTAAATGATTTCACAGTAAATTTAAAAGCGGTCATTTCTAGATTGGAAGGTATACCAGTAAAAGCACGAAGCGGAAGATGTGGGACACGCTGACGAGACGAACCCCTCGCAGCTACTCCATGCACCGGCAGAATATTGGCGAGACACACGCCTATGGGCTTTGGGCTAGTAACTGTGATTATAGTAACGTATCACTTTAACACAAAAATGTTTTGTCCGCCATCCGGAAGCTTGGCATCGTGCCCTATCGTATCAGTTGGTTCTTACTGTCGCATCGAGTTTTTACTAGTCAAAAGCCACTTGCACATGTACTATTGAGGTAGGCGCTGTCTTCGTGAAAGACATCTCGTTATTATTAACATTATAACCGTAAATGTAATGTCTAATTTCCTATGATTATAACGGTAAAGGCAATGCTATTCCTAATGAAAACTGGTACTGTGTAACTTTGGACTCCAGCTTTATTATCGGCGTAGATGGTGGAAAAAATAAAGTAAATTTGCCAGATTACTGACAACACAGGTTTCTAATTTAACGCCGACACAACTTATTGATGTAAAAGATTAAAACTTAAGCATTTTGCCAGAAATGTATTGCTACTACAAAGGAAATAATGTGCGCCAAAGAGCATTTCAATCAACATCTCACGAAGCAAACGCATTGACCGAGTCAGTTGACGGTACAAGCAAGAAACCGCTAAAAAACACCTTTGGTGCTTTCCTGTCAATGAAACTGTTGACGAGACATGGTTAAACCTAGGGCAACTGTTAACCCGATTATGTGATGGGTCACGCCTGTCAATAAGACGGGCTGCTCAACCGTCTAGCCCACTGCTATGCTCTTTGGAGTGGTATGGCTCTGCCGGTCAGACAGTCGATGCACAAAGTGTGACCCGTGGCTTGAATGCTTTTCTCCACAGACAAGTCCGCATGTTTCTCATTGCCACGTGTTTCTGACTGCACACTTTTCGATGCAACTAGACATAGTTGTAAGTAGTATGCATGTAAGTAGGTTCCTCTGACATGCATATAAGTATATGATTCGCTCGAATATTTCAGTTGGTAATGACATCATAACATAATGCGAATCCTGTTACATATTGACACATGCTGGCCAGCAATACTCTCCAACCAACTTGTAAACCTGGCAGAAAAAGAATATTAAACACGCAAAATTTGAATACACTCCTACAGCCGAGTGCGCAAACAGCTTACCTTACTTATCCAGGAAGCGCGGTGGCTAGTACAAATACCGAGAAAATTTAAAAATGCGTCTAAAGTTCACCCGTGATAACACCAGAAAAGACCACCGTAAAAGCGCCATCTTTTGGTTATTTTTCTTCTCAGCACTTTCGTCAAAATTACGGCAGAATTATCACTCATTCAATCAAGTACAATCAATGAGGACTGTTGCCCGTAATCCACTGTCGATTCCACCGACATTTTTAGGGATTGGTGGTCAGCCGCAGGTTTATTGCCATCGGAAAAGCATCATCCTTTACATCTCCTTCTTGTATTTCACTAGGATTTCCTGCACGTGGTCTGGAGAACACGGCTTTATGTCTGCCTTATGGCGCGCGTTTCGGACAATGGATCATGTATGGAAGGTCCCCGCGGTATCCAAACGTCGTGAAAGGGGAAATTGAGTTGAAATAAGCCTCTTTTACCTCAAGTTCTCTACGAAGCTCATGAGTGCATTTAAGAGTCTTGATCGGACAACAACGCTGATTATCAAACTAAGGGAATTCATTAGGCATCCACACGAACGGCCTGCCACAAACACCTCAAGACATAAGGCACAAAACTACATTCTGTTGGCAATGATTTGTTAAACACAGCTTAATTGGCTTCAACAATTGGAAGCCTGTTCAATGAAGCATTGAGTGTTTTTAAGTTGTAGACGTAGATACAAACAAATGTCGTCCTACATAGCCGCCTTTGTTTGCTGCCAATTTGGACTCATCCAAATGTGTCAATTTGCAAAATGCCCATTACTTAGATCGAAAGCTTACCATAGACGTCCTGGCTCGGTATCGTCGTAGGCTTAGGCAGAATGAATTGCGCCTTTGCGGCCATTCTAATGTATGGTATATGGTGAATGGGGATAAATGTTGGATTTTAGCATTTAGTCTGGATCACAAATTCGAGATGATCGGTAATTGACTCTGTGGGCAGTTTGATCCAGTTCTCCAGTATTACCGATCATACGAACTACAAGCTTGGTCTTTGCTTGATCAATAAGCAGGAAACGCAACTGATGAGTTCGCAGCAGTTCGCAATGACGCCTTTCATTTTCCAGGGATTCTGGTATACATCATTATCTGCAGTCATTATTGGGAAGGTTGTTTAAAAAATCAATTTTTAATGCCCATAGTTTCAGTCCGCCCGTTGCAAATTTTGTTCTTGTACAAGGGTCCGTAATGTGCTCATTGGAAATGTCGGGTCTCAGCAAAACGCGATCTCCTAGGCAGATTCAATAGAATAAACGGGTGCCGATTACAACTTCTAGAGCAAACGTTCAAAGACAAATTAAGAGGTTGTGTAACTAGTAAGGACGGAATAGCTGACAGATGATCCTCTTATTAATAAACCTGCGCCTGCCTATCGGCGGTATTATATTTACACGGTAGAAAGTGTCTTTGTACAACGGCAAATGCTTGGCCACGTGTTAGAAGAATATGTTTATTGTAGCGCCCCTTGGGCACTGTCAGTCCCCTTTGAACTCAGGAAAAAAACCTTAAACAAACTTGTCAATTTCAACTGAACTTTGACTTCATTGGCTTCGGGTGTCTGGTTAGCCAAAAAAGCGCGAATTGAGAGTTTGTTTTAAGTCAAAAAACCCTCAGTTCTAAGGGAAAATAATAACAAAATTTTTAAAAAAAACGATATGTACAGTATAAAAATTGAAGTTTGCAGTTTGGTAGTTTTCGGGGGCATGAATAATATGTCCTTCATGGCAATTTAAGAACTTTGATATCGGCCTGACCTTGAAATTATTTTCCTGTTGGGTAAATTTCGGTGTGCTCTAGTTGCTTGTTGTCAGTCTATCTGGCCAGCTGTAAGGGGGCGGTCGCACATTTCCTACGTATTTTTCAGGAGGCTTACCATCGTTGTCAGGACTAAGAGCTGGAAAAGATGAATATATTATTTGCATGTGCACAAACTATGTATTGACGACTGCCATGAAAAATGTGACGATTATGCGTAAAACAACTTGCCTGAGCATAGTTAAAATGGAACTTGCCGCGCAAATCCGGTCAGGTTTGCCAAACTTTGCAACAGAATATCAGGACACATCAAGCTGGATTACAACAATGCAAGTCGAATCCTGATAGTCAGCCATAGTGTCAGTCCTCCGAACCGCAGTACAATCCTCTTCAACAAAATTTTGAGCAAGTACATGGATGTTGCCCTGACTACGCCCTTGTGCGCATGTGCCTTGCCGCAAGTGTATTGCTAAGAATGTATAGACAGGGTTTGGAGAGAAAAGTTACATGTCGGGTTTTGAGTTATGAAGACGATACATCCCGCGAAATTGTGGAGGCGAATTTAGTAAGACGCTAAGTGCGTCATATGAAGGCACATAATTTTCAGAGCATATAGAAGGGAACAAACAGGCGTCGTCTTTGATGTTTGCCATCGAAAGGAATGATGCATTGGGACATTAACTCTGACAGGGTTGACTTAAATGTACAATAACTATTTGAATGAGATCTACGATATCACGTTGGAAATGCCGTTTAGCAGAGTACAAGTACAGTGAACGGATGAGAACTTTAGATGACGAATGCAGTTTAGGAGTCTGCCGTCGACATCAAAATTAAAAATTACATTAAGTTTCAGATTGTTCCAACCTTCACTGTAGAAGGAGAAATTTAACGTGTGTCTGTAAAGTTATTTAACGCAGCTGTGTTCCCCATATTTTGTTATCGTATTTTTGATAGAAAAGCAGTGGACTCACATAGACTTAAATTTTCGTCCGCGTTTTTTTCCTGGTTTTAATAAAGTGTTGCGAATTGTTAATCTAGCAATGTTTTCTTACAAGGTGAGAAGCATATTATTTCCAATGCGATTAGCATTTCAAACATGGATGCGGATTTTCGACGCCATGAATCGATTTGCACGTTTTCCATCTTTCCTATTTGAAAGGGATTAAAGTAGACTAGAGGAACTATGAGGAAACCTCAGCGGCTGATAGTCGGATGCCTCGTCAAGCTGGAGGCAGCTGAATGTAGCAGATTGGCCTGTCAATTAGGGATGTTGCTTCACAGACATATGCCCAAGAAGATGCTGCTAGGAGTGGAAGGTACGAATCGTGCCAGTGTGTTTTTCCTGGAAATTATTAAGTTGACACCAGGGTGTGGACGTAATAAATAAACGTACTCAAATGAGTTATGGTAGTGGAAGAAGATATAACAGCCAAATTAACAGTATAACGAGAAAGAAGGATACTTAACGGAAAGCTGTATGTGCCTTTTTTTGTTGGTGTTTGTTTATCCTGAACAATCGATGTCAATTCGTTATCGATTTACCGGGCAAAATCGTTGTACATTCGGTGTGCCTGTCTTGAAAAAATTATATCGACTTAATATCGACTGGTTGTACCATGCTTTTGTGGGTGAAACCTTTGGTGTACGATCGCCGCAATTCTTTTACAAACCTAACCATTCTTTTGGAAAACTAGGCCTGCTCCACACAGCCCGGCAGAGCAACGTATCGCCTCAAACTGGTAATTTTCGAGCGACTTGTATGCCGCCTATTGCGCTACTTAGGCTGACGTGACAGCTGTGCTTTTATCACCTGTCCTTTTATCCTCGACACCTTTTGAAAAATTGTACATAGCACAGCTACGCTTTGCAATCAGTCCTGGGATAGATTTATCCATTGCTGTAGTTTATTTATTTCCGTATATTCGCGACCGTAATTAAGCTCACATGGTCGTCGAAAAAATACGTTTAACTAAAGGATCGATCAAACGACACACCGTTACCAGTTGAAACTCACGCGAGCCGCCAGTTGCTTTGGCCCAGGCATACGGAACCTGAGTCTGCTATCGAGTACAGTGGCATCTCCATCCAAAATTCGGTGCTAGGACGTAGTTTCGTCAATGCAGTTTGTCACTCGAGAAGCGCGTAGTCTGGTTAACCATGGAGCCGAGCATTAATCACGTCAGCATGTAACACGCGTGATAGAATTTCGGCAAATGTCTTCTCATGCGTCGGCCTTAAAGAATTATGTGCATTATTAACAACCGTGTTCAATAAAATGGAGGAGCCGCCAAATTTCTTGAGTATGCATTAGCATAGCGACGGTGCATTATTAATTCAGAAAAGTCTATCGTGTGAAGGGCCCATATCCGGTTCTGGATCTGATGTTTGTTTGTACGTGAGTCCAAAACCGTCGGAGAAGTAACGTTTATCTATCATTATGAATGCAAATATCATTATGTGTTAATGACTGGGTGCAGCGAAAGGTTACGTTTTGACGTTGCATGAAGGGAGTTTGAAGCTCCTTGCACTTGAAATTGCATGGTCTGACTTTCTTATTGCCACTGCAGTGATAAATTGTTATCAGGTCTGCATTTCTCAGGTTATATCAAAGGAGGAGATATACGGAACGAGTGTCTGATTTTAAACATTTCAAGGTCGGGTAGGACTGGCCGACAACGGCTAATAAATGAAAGTTGACCATTTCAATGTTCCTTATCTTTGTCGATAGTGCTATCCTGCCGAGCGTTTTCTCCTGAAAGAATTTATGTTAATATCGGACTGGTTGAAAAAAGTCAGCATTTTTACTGTACATCAATAAACAAACGGGCGGTAGCTTTTTGTTATTGTTTTCAATGTACAGCGTATAAAATTTTATCTGCCTAATAAACAAGCCCTAAAGTTTAAGACTTTTCCCGAGACATTAAACCCGCACATGAGGTGCTCGCTATGGTAGTGCGGCCCAGGACACGTTGGACTTGCAAGCGTTGGTTTATCGGCGTTATTGCAGTACTTTTGCAGGCCTTTTTGAGTGTGCTCCTGCGAATCTTGACGTGTGAACGCGTTTTTATGGTAGATCAGAACCTATGCTGGCTTATTGACATTTAAGAGAATTGGGATACCGAGATCGTCAATTGGTGTATTGATGACGACATAATTCATTTTCTTAATTTTCGTGCGCCATGAGCTGCAACAGAACTGATTGACAACATACGTTTAGGGTCCCGACGTTTCCAGAAATGATGGAATTCCAATGTCTCAAATTAAATTTGCTATCTTAAAAGACAGTCCTTACTACAAGACCTAATCAGCTTCTTCATGAACCGTCATTCTGAAGTCTGAACGGGATTTGCCGGTAATAGTAAGATGAACCTGCCAACTGCTCATTATCCAAGATGATCGAATTGATCGAAATTGACAGATTAATTTGTAATCTGTCCTAGAGTGCAATTCTTACAACATTCCGACTTGTTCTCTGATAATCTTTCCTGTGGAGGTCACTTAAGTGCAGAATTTCTTTTTAATGAATTTGTGACATTGGCATTGGCTTTTATTATTGCACTAAAGGCATTTTGTTACGATTCGTCGTTGCCGATATGTCAAAAACATAGCAGGTATCGTTGTTTTCCGACTGAAGGCGGCTTGGTTCATATATGATGTGTTGTCATAAGAAACTGGATGTGCGCGGTATAACGGTACCCGACAAGGATGCCAAGATTTTGCTCAATGAGAATAGGAAAGAACGTGCGTCTGCGCACTTGGAACTTACAAGGAGTAAGTAAAATTGTCTCTGATATCCGTCTTAGTTTTTAATCAGATAAGCACGTTTCTAGGATTTATCAATAGTGTAGGAGTTCTCCTGAAAGACAAGTGACGACGGAATAAGTCGGCTGACTCGACGTCGACAAAGTAATTGAAGTTCCGATATTTTAACTAGTTTTCTAGGAGAGAACATTTGCATAGGCGTCCTTCTAGGATAAACAGCTAAACTCTATCAGGTTGTAATAAAACTGGTTGCAGATACCCTACTTACAGTGGCTGTCTCTACTAGACTCAGTCATAGCCATTACGCTTCGAAGAAAAGAGGATTTAGATATAATTTTCTGTGCAATTTATGACACAATTAAATGATTGATCGAATGTACAAAGAGGAAGCTGCCACTTCAAGTCCTGACTAAGCATAGAAGCATAAACTCGCCCAACAGCCCTAAACAACCACCAGCGTCGTTTTCTGAATCTTACATCCAATATTTTAAAATACAGCCGTGCTATAATGCGCGGAAATACATGAAGCATGTGGAGAAAATCAGTACCATTCATCTGCTCCTTGTAGTTCAACTGAAAATGCGCGTAGCCATAGACGTCGGTGGAGGAAAAATGGACTGGATTCGACGCAACAGGAGCCATATTTTCACGGTGATCCGAACAAGAGTCTTGGGGCTACAGGTTAAATGCAACCGCATTAGTCACACCACATATACGATAGAGATTGAGGAAGAAAGAATAAATATTTCATATATTTAATTGCTTACGCCATGCCACAAACAACAAACGAGGTTAATTGGTAACTCTGTTGTGGATTTAGACAACCGCTTGAAATTAAACTTCAGGCTAAAAAGTTATTTTGAATGCTGAAGTAGGCATGAACGGCAGGATTTACTGGCACCAAAAAATTTCGCGACTGCTCTTCAGCTGCTTCCTGTCGCTTCATAAGAGGGATAATGAGTGAGAACAATACAACAGATTTGAATTCATGCAGAAAATCGATGCAGAAGCAGCAAGGTTAGGGTTTTGGGCAAAGTTGGCTAATCGATAAAGTTAGTAACACAAACGCCGTAGGGGAAGAAAGTGAAAAAAGGAGGAAACGTTAAAGAGCAAAAATGAGAGGAGAGAGGGGGAATCATGGAGCCAGAGGCTACCATGGTAATGTTAGGTTAACCACGTGCTCCAATTGTTTACAAAGAGCATTCAGCTCCGAAAAAGCCCGTCTTTATATCTTTGCCCTTTAAGGGCGACAATATTTTAAATACTATCAAACGACGGCTACGTTCTGCCATTGAAAGGACATACAATGCAGACGAACTAGTATTCTGCAGTCCTACTAAGCCACTTCCGATTCCACGGGCAAAGGATGCCCTGCCAATGCACGCCACGTCAAATTGTGTTTATGAATTCACATGCACTTGTGGATGCAAGTACATTGGGCGAACGCAAAGGCAGTTGACAGCCAGATCCATTGAGCACCTGCCCACGTGGCTCCTTAGACAAGAAAATAAGATCCCGCGTTCATCCATTACGAAACACCTACTTGATACTGGTCACACCGTCGACCCCAAAACTTCCTTCCGAGTACTTGTTCGGGCACGAACAACTCGGACATTGCGTTACCTGGAGGCAGCCTATATACGACGAGTGATACCAGATCTTTGTAAACAATTGGAGCACGTGGTTAACCTAACATTACCATGGTAGCCTCTGGCTCCATGATTCCCCCTCTCTCCTCTCATTTTTGCTCTTTAACGTTTCCTCCTTTTTCACTTTCTTCCCCTACGGCGTTTGTGTTACTAACTTTATCGATTAGCCAACTTTGCCCAAAACCCTAACCTTGCTGCTTCTGCATCGATTTTCTGCATGAATTCAAATCTGTTGTATTGTTCTCACTCATTATCCCTCTTATGAAGCGACAGGAAGCAGCTGAAGAGCAGTCGCGAAATTTTTTGGTGCCAGTAAATCCTGCCGTTCTTGCCTACTTCAGCTTCGTACCGGGGACAAAATGCTTCAAATTATTTTGAATGACAACGTGAGATCGAATGACATATGAAATTTCATATGATCTATACGCCATGGTCTGATTAAATCGCTTATTGAAGATTAAATATGCACAGTTCCAGATCATGGTGAACATAGAAACATACACTCTGTGAAAAAATTAGCTCAATCCGGGGGAACGTAAAGTTGCAGAAAACGTTGTACTTGTACGGTGACCTCGACATGTGAGCCCGGCACTGAGTTGTAGGCGCAATTTCGGCAAAAATTATAATCCATTTCCTGTTCTCAAAGTCAAAGTATGGGGCAGGAACTACAAGTGTAGTTAGTCTGCTAAGCAAATAATCAAATGTGTTGTGAAAATCATTGTATTTGGAAGGTCTTTTGCAGTCTCCGTTATTTAGGGTTTGCGGATGTCTCAAACCTGCAAGATGTATGAAAAAAACTTTCTGATTTTAATGGATATAATGGGAAATTTAGCAATTTGATTTATAAATGTGCTTCAGAATAGGCCGATATATCGTCACCAGCTGCATTCAGATATTGCCTGTGAACAATTTTAAATACCACTACATTAAAAACGCCCATTTTCCTAGCAATTTCATAAATTCAACTAAATGCCTAAAATAATCCTTAGGGTCATTGCTGAAACACTTATTCAAGATGGCTAAATATCATTGTGCATGATGTGAGCAGTCATCAAAAGGAAATAATGTGAATAACCGATCATTCTAGCCGATCCGTACATTAATCTATCTTTCTACATTTTTTAAATTATTTTGCTGGTCAAAAACACATTTGCTGCTGTTTAGTTTGTTTTAAAAGAGAAAACATCTGGCGGTTTACCGGTGATTTGCAGCATGCTATGAAGGATATTGGAGGTCAGGAGTATTGTAGTCTACATAAGGCAAATGGTGAATCGACAGCTGCTCGTAATTCACTGGAATTAATTTAAGCTTGAGAAGAATTCCATTGGTGCCCCTATTGTGAATTGACGAATGGTGCTGTAGTTGTGGAGGTGTTCTTCCGGATAAGTTGCATCTCGCAGAGTATACTCAGCTGCCTCACTTATATTAATTTTGAGGTGCACAAGACTATACGCAACTTGGTTGACCATATGGGTGCAATCTGTCAAGTAAAACTACTTCCTGAAAATTCAAACGTACACATATTGCGAAAGCATTCCTAAAGTCTGTGTAAAACATATTGATATCGAGAATGGCAATTTCCTGCTCCAAGGCGAAAATAATAGTTAGGCAGTAAGGCAAAATCAAAAGTGCTGGTCGTTTGACCATCCCAAGAGGCACTGTAAACGACCTAAGATAAGAAAATCATAAAACTAAATAATTCGTGTCTGTGAACTACAGCATACCACATTCGTTGGTAATTTAAGACTACCTTCAGCCTATTTCTCTAGTCCCTTATATGTTTTAATTGAGACAATTCCAATATATGTACGCATATAAAGGTAATAGTCGGACAGGGATTTATCTAAAACTAACCTATACTCGCAACCTACTCTTCTAAACGATAGAAAACTGACCATTTTCTACTTAACACCTGACTGTGGACTTTAGCTAATCAGAGCGGAATTCCCGCACTCGCATTAGCTTTCAAATAGCGTGAATTTAAAGTGTTACAGACAATATAATTTAAAGCCAGTCAGTTGTGTTAATCTTTAAGCTGTCTTTTTATATTTGCAATATATGATATTAGGATTACGCCTGCCACGCTTACGGGCTCCCCACCGACAAAGCACTGTGTTGTGCACAGATGTTTTAGAGTATTATAGGACCAAATGAGGAAGCAGCTCAGGAACACACTTCTCATCTACGTAAGAGGGGCTTGATATGATAGGGTAGGTGCTTATAATTACTGCATGTTTGAAGGAGGGATACATTCTGTTATTACGTGCACTGCAGATAGTTCCGAGTAGGAAGATCCATGTGCAGAGTGTTCGGCGATAGCGCGAGCACGTTGGTACTTAAGACATTTGAAGTTTGGATTCATCATGATGCTGGGTAAACCGAAGCCTTACACTAGCCCTATTTGCTTATGTGCGGCAAAAAAGGTAAGAATCCTTCCTCCTGCGTTGTTGAAAATGAGTACAGGAAGCATCATTCTATATCAGAAATCAAAGAAACAAAGGCATACAGATTAATTAACCATACTATATCGAGTGTAGTTTTGGTATCCGCTGGAAAGCAAGTATATTAAAAGGTTGGACACCCGGCGTGCATAAAAAACCTTGAATTTAGTCTTCATCACGATCTCATTTATCGAATTTTGACGAACAATTCATCATATGGGTCACTGATTGTGATACCTTTCGGGAGATCATCAGTTTTTCACTGTAGATCGACCGTCTGAAAGCAGCGTTTGTTAGCTCAAGTGAGGGCAAAACGAAGGTGACCTATTGCAAGCATAGATTAAAAGCTGCCCTCACATTCATTAAAACATCTTGCGTTTGAAGTTTCAACACATCGGACAGTGTATGTCATAGTTTTATGATATTAGGGACATATTAGCCGTTGACAGGCATGATGAATGATATTTACTTTAAATAATGTGATATTATATCCTCAAAGGGTAACATCGAATATATTGGACATACATCATAGGGCTTATCATGGAAATCGCTTTCTGCCAAAATATTCAGGACTTCCATTTTGGATACTTTACGGCAGGATATAGTAAAGATCCCTTGCTAATTGTGAAGAGGATGCTACTCAATAACAAATAAACAGTAACAAGATAATAAATTTGTTAATCCGGCTATTAAATTTAACAGATCAGATTCGATAAACTAAGAAAAATGTAGTGCTCATAGTATCAAAGAGATCGAATCGCTAATGTTTCGGAGAGCTTGATCGGCCATCCATTACCTTAATACTTAGTGAATAGACGGCAGAATATATGAATTTTGGATAAGTCGATTTTCTTCTATGCCCACCGCCCTGACCGTCTGACCGCCGTTCATAAATATTATTGAACTGATGTGTAGTGTGCCGTCACGTCATTTGGGGTTGATGCATTTGTATTCCCATAAGCTGCGAATGACCGTCCTGTCCTCGTCATGGAAAGTCTTCAAGTCCCATAACAGGGACTTTCATTCATGTCATATGATTTTGAATGGAACTGCGTTGATTTTCACTCAAATTGTCGACAGAGGCGGTTTTGGCCGAAGCGGCTTAATTCAAGTATAACGGGGTTCTCGTTTGTCATTAAATGACTATTATATTGCCACGCACATGGATCATTTGTTTTATGCATTTTCATAAACCCGATACTTTTTAAAATTAATGTTCATGCAACTCAACACTACCCATATCGGGCGAGTTGCTATTAGTGCCCGTATTGAGCATTGCATTAGTAACCGACGCAAGTGATGAGAGCTTGAACACTCAGCGTCAAACATCGTTCTTTCAATAATGATGAAGAGGGCGTCAAGGATGCGTTGTCAAAAGGAACATAAACAATGAGGGGAGTTATTGCTAAAGAATGATTTCAAATTGCTGCATGATATGGGGTGAACAAGGCTGTATAAATCCGTACACTTTTGCCTCTATAGACTCCTACCAGTCAGGTAGATAATCAGCCCCCTAAATAGGTTTCCAGACGATTTAAGTCAAAATTGTTCTCAGCCGACTAATAACGCCAGATGAAACAAGCCAAAATTTCATTGTCAAGTTTTTATGAATAACGCAAACTCCCAATCCTAGCAGTCTCCTACGGTCAGTCGATCGTGTGTGGCGCAGTCTTACTTATAACCAGTCGAATCAGATGTGAATCCGTGGGTTTTGGCGACTGACGTTGCAACAATGCATCAACATAGGTGGGCAAACTTATCAAGGTTGACAGGCATGTTTGAAGCTCTTTATGGAATCTCGGTAGTTACTACATTCCTGGGCCAACAAGTAGTTGCGTACAGCTCGTTGTTCGGGCACAGACATATGGACAACCATTTTCTGCAGTGGCCTTCGCGACAAGTTGAACATTGAAAACTATTTTTGTGTCACGACTTAAACTATGAACCTGTCTCCTAATCCTAATCTGGACGCTTTTAATTTGATACTGACTGACTGAATATTTGGAAACAAGGCCAACTTTGGCGCAGTAGTCAGGATTTCCGCCCCAATCTGTTTCTCGTTAAATCAACCATATATATGCATTTCCGCAACTATTAGTGCATATGCCTCTGCGTACGAACACGCATACGTATATTAATTGATAATTCGGTTAAGTACGGCGTGCGCAAGCGTCAAATTTACTGCGACAACATTTGGTGTGATATTTCTTGACGATTGCCCGTTTATGTTTTACCTCTAATGTTCAACCAAGTTGTTTTGTGCTTTTAAACAGCTATATGTACCGTATCTCTCGCATCATTATCAGCTCTACTTCTTTCTGAAATAAAATGCCCAAACTCAGCGTATTTTGAAGAAGTTTCCAGTTCTCTATAGTCTGAAGCAAACATTTAATCTGCAATGGGGGTGGCAGTTGATTCAGCCTGTCGTGTAAGCGTATGTCCGCTAAACAGATGGCATAATCAATCTTTTAAAAGAGTACTTCATTGACTGATTTATACGTGTTTTTTTGTTTCCGCGGAAAGCGAAGAACAAAATTGTCGCATTCAGCCAGTTGAATAACGTCATTAAAAATGGTGTTTTTTTTCTGCCACAACCGGAAAGAAACCCTTTGCTGACGTTTTAACTTTGCGCGTTCTAGGGTTACGAAGCCCGGGGACTGATTGTATAAATGTTGATATTTTGCTGATTACGTTAATTTTTTGCATCTTCCGTTTCTGGATTACACCTCAGCAGATGTCAGATGAACGGATGTAATTGTCCTTATGTAAAAAACACAAAAATAACTATTCAATAGTACCAACTTTGTTAAAAAACATACTTTTTTTCCAGATGGAATAACACTATCGGATGCGTTATATGTACAACCTTTAGCAATGCACCGTACATTTTTGCTTATCCGTAGTTCAAAAAATAAACTTTTACATAATTTAAATGATTCCTATGGATAACATCGGGGAAAAGCCAGCTTTCAAGTACAGCACGCGCGTTTTAGTAGACCTCGTGAGATTTCTGTCTGGTCGAATGAGTATTTGGACAGAGTTAAGGTCGGAGTCTAGGGCAGACAATACCACTGACAATGTCCGCTGTGGCCCTAATTCAGGAACATTAGTTTGGACAAATTTTCTGCACAAAAGGGCATTTTCTATAAGTGGCTTCAGTTTATTTTGATAAACAAGTAACATGTGCAACGTTCAAGACGTCGAAAATATCAGGTACCCTTTGCTGTCGCGAAGTTAATGTTATAGTCCACGCATTCTCGGTCCATAGGAGGGATAAAAAAATATTTCGTCGAATAAACTATTATGGCCATATGACAGAAAATTTCTGCTTAATTCGAGAAGCCATATCCCCAACGTCAGACGGTTTCTCAGTTGATCGTGCAGGCAAAAATTTAGTGGTTAATAAATTTCTGGTTGTTTCGTCAACTTAACTGTTAGCTAAACTTGTTAGAATTGAGGACAACTGCTAGACTGAGTGTGTGATGCGTCAGGCCTGTCAGTCAGTCAGAAAGGCCGTGAAGCGGCCCAACCCACTGTTGTCACCTATGGAGTCGTTTAGCCCTTTTAGCCAGACAGTCGATGTACAGGGAATGACTTTTGCGACTCAAGTGTTGGCCTGAATTCTGGACTCTGCGAACTAGTGCGTGTGTTTACTCTGATCGCAGGTTTCTGGCTTTGACTTCGGTGAGCTGGGGTCATCTGGTGGTACGCATCCCGATACAACCAAACTTTTTTAAGTTAAGGTATATGCCCTCTGTATTTACCAACTTTTTCCCATGCCACACCACAGGTTCAACTCTCTATATCATATTCATGGCTGACATCCACACGAAAGCTCTACAGCACCAGGCATCTCGCCATTACTTTGGTAAATTTTGGGGGATTTTCTGACCTACCACCTCCTACTTGGTCGAATTACGACCCCAAAAGAAACTGTGGGTGCGTGAGAACGCCTAAACACGGGTTTGACTCCTACAAATTACCTAAGTCCTCTCTATTTTGTGGTTTCTTTACTCTCTCATGAGACCGAGTCGGGCCGAGGGTCTAAAAGAGGGTGAGATTGGTGCAGCAAATTCTGTCAACACCATACAGGCGTTCTCGCGAAAGCCACCGTGTGCTTTCCCACGCTGTTTGTCGTTCACATGGTGGACATCGCTGATCATGATAGCGGCTATATGATTAGCCGCCCAGTCGAAGTTAATTATATGTGACTTTTGTGCTCGGCGGGAAAAGGTGTCAGCGTGAGCGTGTTTGTGGTGTAGTCGGTACTGGTGGGGGGAGTTGATTGCTGTGGCAACTCCTGCTATGCTGCTGGTTAGCCTTCAGTTCCCGTCGTATTCTGTATCCATTGCAACTCGTTTAGAGTACTGAAGTGACTGCCAAAGAAGAGCAGTAGGAACCGGCAGTTCCCCACGGCAGGTATAATACTTACGTTCAGTTCTAAGTAAGGATTTCGCGACAAAGATAATTAGGCGCTCAATGCCTGTCTCATCGGCTTGTGAAAGCCCACCCTGAGTTGCAAACCCACTAGCGTCGATATCTAGAATGAAGGGCGAAATGCTGGCTCTTCCTTTTTTGGCAGCATCGGTAATTCTACCACGATAATTCTACACTTTGACTAGTACAAGGCAAACTAATAATCGATGAACAAGAAGTACGCGCCTCCGTTTCTCCGACGGATAGTGTAAGTGACCTTACTAACTCCTCGAGATGAATGATTAAACGGTGGTAGAAGGAGGTAAGCCTAGGAGATGTGTGACCTCGGTGAGTGTTAAGGCGTAGACCATGATTTGGCCGTGTGTTTTTTCTCCATTGATCATGTATGCTTTTCTGGTCGAATTCATGCCCAAAGAAAGGGACTTTAAAAAACAGAACTAGTTCTAATAATGTGGGCTCAAGCATAGGTCGACATCACGCAAAACAGAGTGATGGGGTAGGATTCTTTTTACTTGTGTCCGAACACGGTGATATCCTCGAGATTAAACTGTAGCACCCGAAGGACGACACCCTTTGCTGTCTCCAACTACCCCCCCCCCCCCTCCGAGGACACTCAACCCCAACCGCATTCGAGAGTCCCACCACCACCCTTCTCCTCCTCAGACTCAGTTGCCTCTGCAGCGGCTCCTCTACTGTAATTTGTTCATTTTGCACAGTTATTGAAGAGCAAAACATGTTGCTCTTCATTTAGTGCGTTTTGAAATTCATAGAGGACAACGTTGTGCACCGACCATTCATTTTACTCGTACAGCCTTGCTGCCCTCTGCATTAGGCGGGCTGCACATGTTCTGGTTCATGACTTAAAGAATTGTTTCGCGAACGAAATCCAGGAAATCTAAAAATCGCGTTAATGTATATTTTCAGAATATTTCTCCTTAAATGAGAAGTTGTAAAAGCATCAATATCGACTGAACCGTTTCGAGTGAAATTAACGTTTCTTTCAACTATTGTGGGCACTAGACGTGATATTTAAAGTCGATGTGCAATCAACTTATGGTCTTCCATTTACCTAAATTTGCCGTGAAGAAATACAACTTTGGTGACAAAAGTCAAATGGTATACCACTGGAAGAAGAACATTCGCTTGAGGAATTGGGAATATGGATTACGATCTCGCTTAAACCATCGCTTCACTGCACGAAATGCATCCAAGTCTGCGACGTCAGTTCTCTGTTTTTTCAAACGGGCCTTCTCGTTACTGTCTTTCGAAAGTCCGTACGACCGCGATTGGAATTCGCCATTCAAGCTTGGAAACCTTGGATTCAAAGGGACATCCGCATCCTCGGGAGGGATCCAAGGCATGCAACGAAGCATATGACAGGACAGGGTTCACAACCACACGAAACGTGGTTAGAAAATCTTAAACTCGTTTCCTCGAGTTGCAGGCAGCTATGGGGTGACCTAATAGAAACATACGCGGTCAGTTAACTGTTCGGTAGTCGTCGCCTGCCTCAGTGCAAATTTCTCCCAACGTCTGTTAAGGATAAGCGTTTGCGCACAGAAATATGTTGAATATCTGATGTCGTTTGCATTCCGAGGTGATATATTGAGAAAGAGAAGACTCTTCGGAAAAATGAGTTGCACTCGTAAATTTTCAAGTCATCAGACGAAATGAACAGAGGGAAAGTGAAATCAGCAAACTAGTTCGGCTGGAGCGAAAGGCAGACAACGACAAACAGACAGCTAATGTGTGAGAGGTGGAGGAGGGCATCTAGTTATGGTAGGCCGGGGGGCAAGGGGAGGGAACAAAGAACCTTTAGGGAATCCAGTGTTGGAGGTGGTGAAAACGCGGGGGGATTGCGAATCAGTGGGAATGCGGGTGGCTGGTCACTGATGCGGGATGAGGTCAGGGGCAATGCGCCGGCGTTGGAGGTGTTAGGGGGGTTTCGGTTGTTGTTGACCGTGTCGCAAGGGGGTGGGAGAGATGAATGGCGGAACAGCATAAGTCTATGTGGCCGAGTGGGGGTTAGCATTTGGTGGGGTGTGGGAACAAGACAGTTAGCCTATACGTAAGCCCTCGTAGTGAGCGTCTAAATCAACGTGGTGGTTGATTCTGGTTCTGCCAGAATGCCAAGCCTCGAGGAATTCTCGAGCCTGTCCGGTGTTAGCCTTTGCGATCACTTCAGTACCGTCCCAAGTGAAGCGGTGGTCATGCTCATGGGCGTGCGCATCTGCAACACTGATCGCTCACTTAAGAAAGAATTGGCCTACTTACATCGGTTATTCCGCTCCAACTGATATCCTGCCAGCTTTGTAAAGAAATGTCTCAGACGCCAGGGATAACTACCAAACACCGAGTCTCATGAAGATATAGCGTCGCAGAAATTCTGTTCACTGCCGTACATTCAGATTAACTCTGAGTCACTCTCTCGGCAGCTAAAACGCCTTGGCATCTCCATTGCCCATAAGACTGAATCTTCCCTTCGCGAGGCATTATGCCAAGGAACAACTTACTATCGCCATCTACCGCATACCGTGCGCCATCTGGCCTTGCGTTTATATTGGCCATGCAGGCTGATGTCTTAGGACTCGCAATAACGAACACAAGATAGCCCTCCGTCGACATGACCCTCTGTCCATGAAACACGTCGTAGTCGGCCGCGGTAAGCAGTGTCCTTTTGAAGAAGAAAACGCCATCGCTGGAACAACAGCTTTATGTGCCTGACGTTTTGGATTCCTGCTCCAACCCATCATCAGAGATAACGGCAGATATGGGGTGGTTCATGCATATGCGGCTGTGCTAGTTATAGGATGCAGCAGCCATGCTACCGCATACCTATGTATATTCACGACTCCCTTCCCTTCAACAGGGATCATTGCACGTGGCGTGATGGCGGACATTCGAGTCGTTAATTGCTGCAATTTCATCTCCGGTGTTGGATTTTGATGTGATGATTGCTCGACCATCATGCTGACTGTTAAAAAAAGCGTTCACCTGAGCGCTCCGTGCGTGGCCAATTACTCCGCCTAGGCGAAGTCTCAGCACGGGATGTTGAATGCGAAGATAATTGCAGTTGCTATTAGACTGGGGGCCAGTTTGGCAGTGTTGTCTTCCGCCTCACTGCAGTGCGTTTCGGCGGGCTGATACAGCGTCCTTACACAACTGCGATTGTGGCCGATTGGGTGGTTGCTGTTCAGTACTTGCATCGTGTTTGTCGCTTTTCTGAAAATTTTAGACTTTAGTCCACCACAATCTTTGCGGCATACGAGGACATCCAGGAAGGCCAGTTGTTCTTTCGCTTCCGCCTCCATCGTGAGTTGAATGTCCGGGAAGACATCGTTAAGATGTTCTTTGAATGACATCACCTGAATACGTTTGATCATGACGAGTGTATCATCCACATATCGGGCCCAGAACTTCGGTTTATGTCATTGGAAGACCAGCTCTAATCTGGCAACCCTGTTGATTCCGCATATGACATAACACTAGTTTCCAGCTGTTCCGACAGATAAAAGGCTTTATATGATAAATTTCAAGGGTATACTGGATATATTTTAAATGGTTCTCAGTCGAATGTACAAAATGGGAGCTGCCGTTTTATATCCTTACGAAGAATAAACTCATGAACTCGACCTATCGCCAAAAACAGTCTTGATTTCTGAATCCCAAGATCGCTGCTAACAATCGCCAAGTATATTCTTTCGAAAATGTGTGGAAATGCGTGAAGCATGTGAAGAACATCAATGCCAACTGTTTGATCTTCGTAGCTTAGCTCAAAAATAGCGTAGCCAGAGACGTCAAGATATGTAAAACTAAACGGCTCCGACATCCTATCAGTCATGTCTTCGAAGGGATCAGAATTGGAGATGTGCACCTGGAAATCAAACAAACACTCATAAGTAAATCGACAGACTGAAAATTATGTTGATGCATATGAAAAAAAAACCGAAGTTATAAGACAGTAATGCATGTTTTAAAGCGCATATAGAAGATTTGTAAACGTTATTTGTTATGCATAGGAAGCTCACATACTCCTGCTTTCCAATAAGCATTCGTGGGCTTTAAGGTGTTACATGAGAGAAGATCTCGAGTGTCGAATTTTAGCAGAAATTTGATTTTTTCTAAGGATGTCCTAAGGTCACACCTCAAACAAGTGCGTCCGTCAGTTCGACTTAATCGACCAATCAGCGATAGTTACGCGCAGCCACTGGCTTTGGGAAACTTTTAGTCAATGAACTTAGAGACATTGACGAACTTAATGAGCTAATGTAAGGATTAACAAAGCATGAATAACTGGCGTATTTCGTGAATTTTGGTAGAAATTCTTGGTAAAGCTTTTAATTAGAAGCCATTACTTGCGTTATTTTGTGATACAGATTATCGCACAACACAATCCAAAGACATTTGTGTCGCGCCAGGATACTGGCATTTGAATGGGCCTTATTGTCGCTGGCATCAAAATCGTACTCGCCATAAACTACCTATTTACTAAGTAATAGTCGTTCTCATTAGTTGCCGAATCGCTTAAAAATTTAAATTTATTAGCAGCTATGTACAATTTATTATCCCTTTTCTCAGTTAGTTTGAAAATATTGCCTTATCGAAGAAAGAGTAGCATTTGGATTTTAAAAAGTTGATAGGCATAAAACGATTAAGACCTGAAATTACCATTCACATACTATCGTGCTTTTACGTTCGGCAATCGGGCTTATGATGTAAAACATTAAAATTTTCACCTATGGAAACTTATGAATCCTATCTGACATCTTTCTACGAACGTAGAGAAAAATATGATGTTACTTAAATGAAAAGGATTATGCGTGCTTTGTGAAACCTCATCGTGCGTGCAACTGCAGGTCAGGTCTAAAGGTCATCTTTTAATCGAAATACTATGCTCTCTTCAAGCACAAAAATCCAAAAAAACAAAGTGTTTTACGATGTGCACATAAAAAAACGTTCAGGTATGTTGTTTACAAGATATATTAAAGAGCCCATATTCCGCAGCGTCACAAACATCTTGGAAATAATTTACGCGAAAAACAAGAATACAACCCGACCTAATTAATGATGCAAACTAAGAAAAATTAATTTATATTTTCTTTTATTATCTCATCACCTGTGACAGTCACTGCATGTTATTGAATATGGCTTACAGTTTGTGAAAGCGTGAGACTGATCCGAGGAAATGTGACGTTGCAAAAGACGTGGTATTTGTTTATTGACCCGGGCATATACAGACGACA